>MU377044.1:0-149287 GCA_022495195.1 Xylaria digitata
CGATTTATTATAAGCTGTTAAAGTTGGTAAGTTTTGGTGGTAATACTGATCCACTAGGGGGGGGTGATCCACTAGGTGGTCTGCGACTCTAGTGGTTATTGACAGGATCCCAGGCTCCCAGGCCGTTTCTTGGCAAGATTTATGGGACCTGAGGACGCTGAGCTCGGGCTTAAAATGGCCATTTAATGTCAATTAACAGCGGCGATTGGTGGACAGGCCGGTGGATAGGCCGGTTGTCAGAGGAATGCGAGGTTCCAATAGCGCTGACTAGCCAGGTTTAGCGTCTAGCGTGCTAGCACTCTCACCACTCTCTCTTCTTGTTGGCCTGTCTATCTGTCTAGCTCACTCATTCTTCCATCCCGTTGTGACTGAGGCTTCGAAGACCGGAATAAACGAATCCCTTTTCTCCCCCCTCAATCTAGATTCCGAGGCTACCAACTCGGCAGTTCAACTGTCGTCCCGTCATTCTTTTTACACCCTCTTTTTAATGCCCCACGAGATCCGTTGCACATCGCCTGTTCCCGATTGAAAGTACTGGCCAACCAAATGGTTCACGAGCCAACGAATCCGCCCCCTCGCTAACACCAACAAGCGCCGGGACCGTCAAACCGACCCAATCAGTCCTACACTAGAACTCAGCAGTCCTTTTTTTTTGTTCCTGATAACCACTCGAGCGCTCGTCATCGGCAAAGACAAATTTTGAAAGGGGTAACCTCTCAACCAAGCAAAAGAATATGTCGTCGCCCTTGAAGAAACACCCAGACGCAGTCGCCGATAAAGTGCTCAAGCGAGTAGAAGTGAGCAAGGTATGATTTTCAAGAGAAAAAAACCTCGACAAGAAATAGGCCAGCGCTAAACCAACTCCTCTTTGTTCAATAGATCGCACGCAGATTACAGGGTCGTTTGGCACTAGCACAGTTCAAGACAAAGCATGGCTGGGAGGACCTGACTCTCGACATAATAGAACCAAAGGTCGAGGAAGAGCGCCGGCGGCGTATCTGCGATGGCGATGTACTATCCGACTCATCCTCGAGCACATCCGAGCTCCCGTATCCGACGAGAACACTGATGAGCTCGCCGCTCAAGGCTCCTCTGTTTTCCGACGCAATTACTTCGAGCAGCGGTAGCTCGGGGCATCGCAAGCGCACATATACGGCGTCGTTTGATATGACCATGTCCAGTCCTACCAAGCGATTCCGCACATCCCCCACTCATCACAAGTCTTTCCACAACTCCAACCACCACTCGTGGAGGAAACAACACCAGTTGATACAGTCTTCGCCTATTAAGCCGCGGAGACAACATTTTACCACGTCAACCGGCCCGGATGTCTCCTTTTTTCAGGGCACCCGTCGGCCTTCAGTAGACCTTACGTCAATTAACTTTGCTGCCCCTATGGATGATGAAGATGATCTACTACCCGTACACTCCTTCCAAATCGACCAGTCGTCGCCTCCTCACACGCCACCCATGCGCAGCCGTAACATCAACGCCCGTCGAGGCAGAGATGCAAAGGGCGCATCAAATGAGAAGTCAGGTGAAGAGGGGGCGGACTTGCTGATGTATTTGGCCACTTCACCTTCTCCAGCTATGTCCTCGTCTAGAACCCGTATGGATCCCCCGTCCACGCCGCCACCACGAAAGGACCTAGCATTGCCATCGTCGATGATGACTACACCAGGCGGAGGCAACCTATTTCCCACCACACCAGGACAGACTTTTGATTTCTCCGACTTCGTCAATATCACACCCAGCCCGGCGCAGAAGCCGTGGAAGACACCACTGGCTTTTCCCACAGTCAAGACACCGACAACTAAGACCCCTCTAGGCTTGGCCCGCCGGCGGCTTACATTTGACGAACCTGCTCCATGATCTACGTCCAGGTTATGATTATGACCGAATACTTGCGACCACCCCCATCAGATGATGTGCAGCGCATGGATGACCTTGTTTGATACGTTCATTATATCTTGTCATCCACCTAGTTCCTTCAATGAGTTTTCATTTGGCTGTCACTGCACCGCTATCACCTTTTCACTCGACTTTCATTGTGTTAATGGGCACATCAAATCGGCGATGTAGACCAAAAGTACCACCACCACCATTGGCGTCCAAGTCACCAGAGGGGAATACGGAAGGGATTAAGGCATGGAGTTCATCGGTCAAGGGCACGGCATTGCTAATTTTTTTGTTCTTCCTTCTCTCCCCTTTTCTTTTTTAATGCGCTATCTTGGGGTTCTCCCGACCAGCCAGCCAGGCATTACTCCCTTTTGCTTTGCGAGCCCACTGCTCGTTTTCTCTTTCCTGATAGACGAAAGGGTTGTCTCATTCTACATAATGTGTCGCGCCGGCTTAAGATGCCCGGATAGGGCGAAGCGAAAGAGACAGGGAAATGGCATATGATATCGACGCGGGTGAATGGTGAATGGTAGCTATCACGCGACGCAATGGCACAAACAGCGGCCATCCAACCAGTGTGTACTTGTGACGGCATAAATGTGCGCCATTGGGGGATGTCAGCCATCCCATTCACCTACCGACCCAATTGTAACTAGTAGCAGAAACAAATGCAAAAACAAATAGCCACATAATCTTGTGCCGATGTCAATCGCCTCTGACCACTCTACGCGAATTTGTAGGCGCCGTGCCCGTGCCCGCGTCGCGGCGCGTAAGTTCGGCGCTTGCTGACGCGAATTTTCGTGTCGGATTTTCAGCTTTCTTGGGGTCCCTGGCCAATCAGACGAGGGAATCAAAGTGGGGTGGGGAACCCCTCTTCCAGAGTTGCAGGGGTAATGCTTGTCCCCAAAAGTACCTGGAGGTATGACAGCATAGCCCCACTTTCACGTAGCTTTTCACATAGTCGATCTGTGCTACGACTTGAGAGCATCGAACGAATCTACTATGTACGGTATTATAGCGAGGAATGAAATTTTCTCTTAAAAATCGTACCATTGTTATGTTAATTGTAGTCCCCCAAGACCTTTCTTACACCCTGATTAAATACAATTCATATTATCAGGTGTGTTATGTTAACAGGCAGAGCCGGCGAGGGTTGTGCAACAGAGGTCATAAACTAGTGTTGGTAAGAGTAAAAATAAGTCATCACAGAGTGAATTGATAGGTAATATATAGCTAGGGGATAGATAGCTATAGCTAGTTAATTCCTGACGAATCAAATGATTTGTTCGGCATTTCAGAACACTTCTACGCCGGGCCCCTTTCCGATAGGGAATTCTTCACCCTCCTTATAGCAGCGATCATGAGCGCAGTTGCCGCTGCCATCCGACTGCGGGGGGCTGATGTCGATGACATAGTCAACAAGAAGTTCCGATAGCTGTCGTATGGGTCGTCACGATATGATTTATATACCTGGATGAAAGGGCGAGGAGTTCCTAGACTGTTTACCCGGGCACCGCGGTAGAGAAGTAAGCTGTACACGTTGATATTTCTACCAAGCGCGGCCGAAGAGAGGGCACTGGCGTGTCGGCATTGGATATTAGGAGTTTGCTCCCTGTTCTGATACGATGCGAACATGGTTCTTATTGGCCGCCGACGATGCGTAGATGAGCGAAGAGTAGCGCCTAAGGAGTTTCGTCGGTTGTGAATCCGCCGTGTCTATGCCCGCGGCTGATGCCGCGCTTATGACTCGGTGTTGGCCGAAAAGGGTGGCTTGTTGAAGAGGTAGGATAAGGAGCAGTTTCTCGGTGTCGTGATGATCAAGGGTCTTGCGGTTTGAAAATAGGTCCCTCGGTTTTGTCTTTAGATCAACACTGCTGCGCGATACTACTCTACTTTTTTCGCCATGGAGCCTGTTAATGAGGCCTACGACGTGGCAAACTTAGGCAACGTAGATTTAGAGGCACTATGTAGCATCGCATTCAACAGCGTTATTTCGGGCACAGTCAAGACGACGCCAGTTGCTGTTGATCATGGCATAAATTTATAATACTAAGAAAGCAACTGCAATAGGTTGAAGCTAGGTATCGCTCTGCTTAAAAGAAGAACGGTAGAACTTGTTTAGTGAGCAAATAAAGTGACTTAAGCTAGATTATGAAGATTAAGCATGGTTGGGGATGATTCTATGATTCTATAGACTCTATCACGACCTAAGTATTGTTGGGGGGGAGGGGTGATAAATATTCGTTGTTACGCAACGGGTCTAATCCAACACCAACTATTATGAACGCTTATGTACACAACACCTTGTTTGTTCCAGTCTAGAATATGTGACAGAGTCGTTATCTTACATTTACTATTTATAATCGATGGTTACAGATTACCCCCTTCTAGCTAGATTTCGAAGAAGTTTACACATCTTCGGACATGCGGGCAACGAGAGCGATAGCCCAACCATCCACGAAATTGAAGATAAAATAATAACCTAATTACTGGTATAACATACCCTCCTGTGGCTTTCGAACAACATGGCAAGGTGCTGTGGTGAATGCGCAATGTCCAATGCCATCCTCACCAACTTCTACAACGCCCCATTGGACGGGTAACTGGTAACCGAATTCTCTGTCTTCAGCGAGGCTATGACATGCGGCACTTATAGCCTTGCTATTAGTAGAAACTACCCTCATCGTGCCATCGTATTTTCGGCAGCCTAGAAGAATGATAATAATAACGCTAATGAATACTGCTATGCCCGCTAGAGGTCGACGTAAAATTAGAAATGCCGAATAGCAAATACAGGACATTGGAGTCAGCTATTGCGGGTTGAGGCCGGGGGTTTGAAGTTTGATCAAAACTTACTAACGATTACGGCAAATGGGCTATGTCCAAGAGTCGTGAACGTGTTCTCGTAATCCTCGGCACCATCAGGCTTCAGCGCCGTAATGCGCGGAATAAAGAAACTCTGCGAGAGGAGCCAGTGAAGCAATGCCGAAGATACGTTCAAGGGGATACCGTAACGGAGTGGTAACGATATGAAGTAACTGGAACGCTGGATGCCAACAGGTTCTGAGACGCGCAAGGTCTTACGGCGCGAGTACATGAGGCTGAACTCCCGCTGGACAAGGAAAGTTGTCAGAACAGTACCGTAAAGACTGTACAGTATGGAGAAAATAAGCTGTGGAGAATTAATGATGAGTACGTTGACGAGTAAACCTAGAGGATCGCCCCGCGGTAGATGGAGATTAAGATATGTGTAGGGTAACGGAACCAAAGCCGAGGGAGTGCAGAAAGGACAGTGATACGGTATTACTACGAAGCCGATGCCGAAGAGATGCGCAAGAGCCTCCGAGGACGGCATAGAGGGCTGTGAGGAAGATAGTATACCTAGAACGTATCAGTTGTATCTTGGTATGAAAAGTGCCAGGAAACCCAAGGCAAACTCACAGTAGAATCAAACATGACCATTGTTTTCGAGTTACAACTGACATCCATCGAATATTCTCTACCTTCCATGTGCGGGGGTGAGACTCGGTTTACATCTTCCCCCTCTTTCCGGTTGGAAGATGTCTTTTTCAAACCATTGATGATATCATGTTTCGTAACTAAGCACATATTCTTCGTTGCCTTGTCCGCTTTCCGCATAAAGGATGCCACTGCGTCTCCTAGAGTAACTAAAGTAGCCTCTCTCGGTGCTGTTATAGATTCCGTTGGTCTTGTGTCCCCTTCTCCCCTTAGGGCTTCGCGACGCCTCTCGTCTGTTTTCCTGCTTCTCCATAGGTACAATAAGCATTGTGAGAATCTTGATCAAGTTGAAAACCACAACGGTATACAGTATATGAGCCGAATACAGTAATCTGCATCTATTCGCTGTAGCTTTGGGGGGCTGGACCTGGATTAGGCAGCGAGACACTTCGTACCGTGGGGGTCCAAGGAACCAAGTTGTTACTGAAGGAGGGGGTGAAAACGCAACAAACTGCCCGGTGCCTCAGGGCACTGCCCACATGTTTTTTGCCCAGTTATACCACCGCGGTGTGACTGAGACGTAGAGTAGTAAACTGTCATTCTTGTTTTGTTGCGCCGTCTCGTTCTTGACGAATACTACGGCGTTCCCCTGTACCGCCCAGTAATCGTCGTATAACGCATAGCACGCCGAAGCATTCTTCGCATCATATAGGACGTGTGTGACATTGCTCTGGATATCGGCTATAATTCTTTGATAGTTTTGTCTGGGGTTAGCTTTATAATTGTCCCAGGCGGGATCACCTTGTCGATTTCTTTCAGCTGTTGATAGGTTCTAACTTGCTCCATTAAGAAAAGAATCCTTGACCACTGCTATCGTATAGTCGTTAGATCCTGGCGATTGGAATACGGCCGCGTTAAAACTTGTTAATACTAATTAGTAATTGCTTGTTTAATTCCCTGGAGGCGTTGGTACTTACATAAGATGAATGGGCAGAGAGCTTAGAGCTAGAATAATACAAGAGATCAAATGCCACCGGCTTATATACTTGAGGTTTCTGATACTGAGAACGCCAATATATAGCCAGCTGTTATGCTCATGTATACGGTCAACATCGGCTCGGGTTGGAGACGCCTGCAGTTGAATACAGAAGTTGAATGCTGAAAGCATTCCCGTGCTTAGTACGTTAATAAGAAGATTTATATAGCGGTTAGAAGTCTGAGTCGTGTCGCAATTTCCGGTGTAGATAAGTCCGACCCCGTCTCGGCTTGGATACTTTAAAGAAGCATAAAGGACTAGGATAAGGTTAGTTGTCAAAGTAGCGGCGACGAGGGCGATCTGTAGTAGCAGGGCCTTGTTCCTTTTAGATAACCCGATGCGCCATGACTGTATCGCTATCGTTGATTTGAGGGAACCATCTTGCAAGTCTTTGTTTATCTGAAAAGTCGTGAGCTCGGAATGGCGTACTGTCGGAATTCGATCATCGTTGCGTTTTCACTTGGCTGTGGAGGGTCTTCCTGTTCCGCGTCATGACTCATAAGAGAGTAGGCTGTCGTGTTGTCGTACTGCCGCATAAGAATTTTCATACTTCTCGAGATGTTAGCATGGCTATTTTTTGCCAAATAATTTCAATATGCCATGTGTGTTGTTTTCAACAACGATTCGGCGAGTCCGCCAGGGTTCGCTTATTCGGTGCAAATTTTGACATGTACCTATGCTTTAAATAGTTCTTTTTGCTTAGAGAGTACTGAAGATTTCCAACAGGTAACCCTCTTAATAAATATATGGCACTCCATCTGTGCAAGAAGAAAGGCGATAGAGTCCTAAATTCATCCAAAATTTGAAAACAGTCATAGAAAGCACGTTATAGAATACTAGGGTCCCAACGCGAAAAGCTAGAATCTTGATTTAGTAAAGATTCGGGCCTATTAAGGTCTTATGGTGACAATAAATACCTAACCTAGGTAGTTATCCTTGGATGGGGTTATCGGCAAACCAGGCCTTAGTAAACCCTCTAAAAGCCAGTCCCAAGTTTGCGACGTGGCCCCCAAAGAGACCTGCATATTCGCAGAACCCCTTAAGAGAACGTATGTCGGATCAACACGCAGTGCTGTACGTGGCCAGGATGGCATATATATTTTATTTATATTCCAATGGTGTAACAATACCGGTGCCCACTGTAATGATATTTATTTAATCATCGAAAAGCAGCACTCTTGACCACGAAATCAATGCTGAAGTCGCAAGTGCAGTGCTGCTGGGATATTCTTAATGGTAAGCTGTCACGTCATCTTGATTACACAATGCCCTGGCCTCTCCTGTTATGTGCCACACTACTTAATATTTATATGCAAAGTAAGGGGGTATTAGGAAAAAACTCGACTCCGTGATATCCGCTCCTCGACTAGTTTCGGGGGACACAAGACCAATTAAACGGCCACTAGGCAGCAAGAAATACGGACTAGATAGCTATACCAGCTAGGAGATTATTCTCCAACGTGAACTGTTGATCTAGAGAAACATCATGACGCAAGAATATACCAATAGGGCAACATGCCGAGCGCTTAGAACCTGGTAACTTAGTGACATTTCTATATATGGATGTTTGGCTAGTTCAAGGGATGACCTTGGGAGACTCGTATTACGAAAGCCAATATCTACGGTTTGAGGTGGCCAATAGGGGGCTGGTATCATTACACCTGGATAAGGCGTCCTCTACAGTTCGCTCAAATCTTTTGTTGTGTCCTGCTGTCATACGAATTGGTTTTTTGGAGACGGGCGGAAACTGGCAAGATGAAGAACGAAACCTCATTGTGGAGCTTCCTTTGAGTCGTTTCTCTCAGTATACATTGGCGAATAGCAAGGAGATCTTATCAATAATCACCTATAGTCCAGAGAGCCAATCTCCGGCTGCCATTCTCGGTGACACCCCAAATTAGGCCAAAGCTTATTGGAAATAAACGGAATTTCTAGCATGGCGTGAGGATCCGAAAGGGTTGCCACCAGCCTCCTATGGTTATCAGCAGACGCAGGATTATCTGCATGAATAGGGAAGGCCACATACATCCCAAGGATAAATGTTGTAACATATTATCGAGACTTTGGGCATCTTGATTTCATCATTTGCTGACATCTTGTCAAATAATCACCTGGAACAAGAAAGCGTTTTGGAAATTGTCAGGAGAAAGTCAACAGTGTATTTCTACTCCCGTGCGCATTAATACGCATGATCCGGAGTACGTTCACCTAGGCCATGCCACATATGCAAGGCTTCTGTAACAGCTAGAAATCTGTGGTAAAGAATTTCGGATTGAGACGTTTTCTTCCAAAGATTACTGTGATAAAAAACGTGTTCGACCCGTTGGGTGTGGCCTTGCGAACATTTTGCTAACTAAGCCCTCAAATGCTCCGACTATATCGTCAGCCATTGCAAAATCCCAGCCATTTTGATTTGCAAAGTTGCGGATGTCTTCTTCAGAGACCAGAAAATCCTGGTGTAGACTCTTCCAGGCCACCAGCAATCCGGGCTGCCCTTGGGGGAACTCCTTTAGACCTTTGAGATACTCGAATGACTCAACATTGCTGAGATTGAATGCTAAGACAACTGCTGTAGCTCCATTTATAAGGGCACGCATGTAGTTACTCCCATCCTTCTCTGATTCGACTTTAGGGTGCACATTGATAAGCATGGTGTCGCGTCTTGTTGGATGATCGTATGTGACTAAGCCGCCAGCCTCGCCACGCTTTCGCGGCCAGTCCAACGCTCTCTGCAGTGATTGCGTCCTCTCCGGTCCTTGGCCGAAAAAGACGATTTTGTATTTTCGACGACTTTCTCTTGTTGAGTAGAAGTTGGTTCGTGGGGGGCTAGAGCTGATAGGCAGAATATGTTGTCGAGACTTATTAAGCTCGTCGGCGCATATGATGATTGAGCAAGAGCAGAATAACTACGGTAATTAGTAAACCTTTTGCAGACAAGGAACGATACTTACGATAACGAAACCAAGCGAGGTCCAGATCAACGCCACTGCACCAAGACCTTGACCGAAGCTTGCACCCAGCCGAACTATTCTCGTCCTTGAAGGCATCCAGAATGAAGCTGATATAGCTGTCCACAAAGCATGGCAAATAATTGCGCCGAAGGTGAGGTACTGAGCGACGACGGGTATAGGAATTGCCGGACTGATAATAACTAAAAGCGTTTCTATCGACGCGATCGAGAATTGAAGGGCAACAGCTGATTGATATTTGGCCTGTTCCTTCGCCGATTTTATGGCACAAAAGGACTCCTTAAGTTAGTGCGGTCGATTTGGGGCTTCCAGGAAGTAGTCTTACATCAAGAGATGCCGCTCCAACAATAGACCATCTCCAACACCAACCTGCCCATGGCGCTGCGTGGAGTGTCGTTAAGGCTAGGAATGCTGTACCGATGATGATATATGCAGAGAAAAGGAAAAAAACTACCCAGTGATGGTAGATTTGGACACGGTAGCGATAAATCTCCGTAGAAGAATGGTAGCCCCGGCGGAAAAGTCGATATGCGAAGAACATACCAACTGAGGTTATGACCAGCATGTAGGCGAAAGCCACATAGGCTGGAATTGCTGGATTTGCCATATTAAAGGGTATCTAGTGAATATAAATTAAATAATGTAATCGGTGCTGTTAGAACGTCTGATTAGTAGAATGAAGTGCGAGGCACCTGGAATGGTAGGCTTCATACAAGCTCTTGAATATTTTCAAAGCCGCCGTTGCGCCATGTTCCTTGAACCAGGGAAAAATTCCTAGGCGAATATTTAGGTATTATAGTTACCCATATGAGGTGTTACGCACGCCTCGTTACTGCTAAGCAGGGACGGGAAAGAATCGGTTACGCGTTATCAAGTGGTTGGGATGCCTGAAGCCACCTAAGTCAATGTCTATTTGGCACTGTAGAACATGCCACAAGCGAGTCTTCAAGTCAGCCGACTTGGAAGCTAAGACCCGGGCTAGCATTACTGTGCTTCGCGGATTTTTGTACCAGGCCCACGAGCAAGGGGTAGGTAGAGGCACCATTGTTCCCGAGAGTTCCTCAGGAGCACCCGCTAAATTTCTGTATAGAATCAATGTTGTACCGACGGGCTGGCTGTGGCCACTGTCACGTGTCAGTAGTCGAGCATTCAACATAAATGTGTACGTAGTTCGTGTGTCCTGCCTGTACTTCGTGCCCAGCGAAGATGGCTAAACTAATAGGGCAGTCTAGATCTCATGACGAGTTTCAATATAACCAAGGCCATGTCAAGCTTCTTTTGTTATTGGGACTGTTTAATCGAACCTGAATAATTCGATGGCTCTACCCTCATTCTACTGTATACATTAGAACGATAACACGGTAGGGGATTCTAAATATTGGACTGAAACAAACTTGCAAGCTCTCCCGTTTAGCAAACTTGAAAAGAGGGTCGGCCAATGAACACCTATCAGTCTGTACGCTGTTCTTGAGCATCGATATGACTGGTCATAGGCTGTAACTGGTAACACCTCGATCCCGACTCATTTCTTTTTCCACAGTGAAGAAACCAAGGTACTATTCATGCAGTGTTAGGAACCATGCCTCTATGCCCAAGAACCGAGCTGATTGAGTATATTCAGCTTGAGAATAAACAAGGCTGATGGAGTCGAGTAGCTGAACCAAGATCCCCACTCCCTATTCAAATTTGCCTATTGTTAAAGCGCCATTAAAGGGTCTAGAATGGAAATTTTTTTTCTTCCAGCATGAATCCAGCGTCTTAAGCGGCTGACAGGGAAGCATGAACATCTACCAAAGAGTGAGATCATTCTACGCTTAGTTCCAGACGTTCTTAGTAGAACCTGATAATCTTTCCCCAGGCATCGTTGATAACGGCTTTCAAGCGCACAATCCGAGTCGGTGGTGGTTTTTACAACCCTATAATTACGGATCGGAGAGTTCGTAGGGCATAATAAAACAAATATGAGAGGGAGGGTTGAACACATACAGCAGAACCAAGGAAGTGGGCGCTAAAAAGTGTTTGCTTAAACTATTCTAGTGGAAGAGACATCAGGAACAAGCACTAATGCTTGCTTAAGACAAAAAAATTCTTCTAGCCAAACTCCCTGTTCTACAGAGGGATGATTCCCTGCCCTCCTCTGAAAGTACGCTGGCTTATTATAGGCTATCTTTTCATAGATTCATATTTCGACAGGCTTTCATAATCGAAAGGTCTTTCTAAGCGTCGTCAAGAGCTTATTGCCCCTCGGATATATTACCAATCGCTATGTTCGAGGGGCGTATAGGCAATGCACTTGCATGAATTCATATAGACTATGAAGGCTTGCTCAAGAACTCTTTACCTCATATCAAACAACGTATGAGTACAGGGCAGGGATCGGTGGTAGCATTACGGCGGTCGTATCACCCCTTTTGACAACCGGTGACGACGGGGTGCTGGTCTACAAGCATTCTTCGCGCGCATTAGTACCATTAGCCATGAGCCTCCCTTGCATCAATCGCTGGCTAGCTCTGTACAACAGAAACTTATGGCATTAGATGGGTAATTCATATGAACTGAGTCGTATCTCTCTTCAATTCAATTATGACCCCCTTCTATGTGTACAGAATGCCTTCTGACCGAATACCACGCTTGGAGAACAACAAATACTGGCTACAAACTTGAACCTAGGTGGTAGGACTCAGCGGAACAGTAAAATCCCTGGACGGGCCTATACGGGGAGCCAGGTGAGGGCTAAGGCATTATCTATAGGCCCGGGAGGCGAAACCTGCGAAATCCCAGCGGTGTGACGGTGATAAGTGTAAACGCTCGTTCGACACAGAATGATACATGCCAAAATACGCTGGGAGAGAGACCTTACTCGGTTCCCAATACCCATTACAGACTAACTTTTGGTTGCTCTACTAAGCACCGATTCCTTGCTTAGACACGGGCCGAAAGTTGAGAACCTCGCCAGGGTAACCATTCCCCTCTGCGACCTTTCTGTCAACTGCTACGATACAAACATCCCTAATATGTGTGCACGTATGGTACGTCAATCTGCCCTTCTTAAATCGTGCCATATAGAAACGGATAGCAGCAGGAACACGGATATTTCTAACGGTAAAGAGCACCAAGATAATCAGTCACAATCGGCAGCGGCATGAACCAACTATTTATCCTAATGAGTCTAGTCAGATATTAATATTATTGTCAACAGTAAGTGTGATAATACTTGATACGATGCACCATGAATATATCTTAAGTATTTATAATAGCAGACCCCTTTAATGTGCACAGCGTCATCGACTTGTCTTGCTCTAGGGGCGGGCCGTTCCTCCCAGTTGAAGCCCTCCGTTTCAATAAAATTTCAACCATTGCGGATAGATAGTGGTTTTAAAAGGCCTGGGGGTATCTAGAGGCGGACTTTTCTTTAAGTCTAATAGCATACACTGTGGTTGGGGGGTCTGTTGACGGCCGTCAAGGCCTTGGTGAATATTATATTTTAATGCCCTCACTCTCGCTTTGAGACCTTCACGTTAGATCGTTGTCGTCGTAGAGTCGTTGGAGTATGACTAGCTACTGAGATAGTTATAAATTAGGATTTATCATTATGGCATGGTCAACATGGTCACGGGAGTGGTTAGTAGACGACAATATATGCTACCTTGATGGTGTGTGCTACTATCCAAGCCGAAACAGGGGCCTTCGGCACAACCTACAGGAGTTTCTAATGGCACGCGAATATTTAACGCCGTAGAATTTCCATCGGTGCGGAGCAGTTGGTCGCTAATTATTATTGCCGCCTTTTACTGATAAGTCAGAACTTTCGACTCGGCCTAATAGTCTATGGTTACTATCAATATTTTAAATCGAGTGATATTTGAACTTGTCGCTGGGAAAGTCCTTATGGACAGTAGGCACTACAATGCTAGTTTTAAGCTTGAGCGGATTCTGCCAGCTAGATATTTGCCCAATAACAGTGGTAGGAACAGTGACACCCTCCCCTCTCCCTAAAATAACATTTCCCGAAGATCTACCAGGGCACTTTCTATCGCTTCTCAATGTCTCGGGTATTATTTTAACCCCCAAGAATTTGCCTAGGACAACGCTTGCAGAAGGATAAGGTTTACGCGGGTCAATTTCGCCACCACCATAGGTTTGCGATGATTACGCCCCGTAACATGTTACACGATATATCCTCGGCGGAATCAAGCTGTTTGTAATGACAACTTCTGTATAACTCGGGACGAGCTTTCAAGGTCTGGGCTCCGAGGCCGGGAGGATTATGACTACAAGGGGGTTATTAGATCTGGCTGCGGATAATAGATATCTGCATCACCTCCCGCATCTGTTTTATTCAATCAAGTGAAATCGAAGCTAGCTAATGTAACTACTGCGGACAAACCTGTAGACAAGACAAAGAAATATCTCTTTTTACCAACTTCGCAGCTGGCCTTCCTACAATGTGGCCAGTCTAGTTGGTTATCCGTCCAAATCATTTCGCCACCGGAGCGCCGGAACCATCTTACCAATCTGACCTTAGTCGTCACCTCGAAAACGAAGGGCAATCTTTACGGAGGTTGTCTATCCTAACTTTTAATACTAGCAGGAAGGAAGACGATGAACCGTTCTCAAACTTAAGTAAGTTAGTGGATGTTGATTTGGAAGATAGGACAGTGCTCAGATACTACCCCTCACGCCGCCTGAATGTTGAATATCTCCTCTTCTACAACATCAATGCTCACCATTCCCCAGCCGAGCCTTATATAATTTATAGCTTTGAGATCCATGTTCATGCAATGATAAATGATTACTGGGCTTTGGGGAGAACGCGAGACGGCTACAATGGGTTGTCAGATGACTTCTATAACCCCCCGCGCGGGGACCATAAGGTCTGTTGTTGAAGACCTAGTATTAAGCAATTTAGAGGCCGTGATTTCAGTTCTCAGTCCATGCGTCGTATGACAAGAGCTTCGAAAGATGTTCGTTTTTACACTAATTTCTACTAGCTCTCTGAATCCTCTGACCTTTATTTGGCCAAGGTTTGAGATTTACTGCAACAAGCGCTTGTGATAATGGACTCAGAACGATATTTAGAGTGCAAGGATTTTCTAGGGTCGGGGGAGCCGTGAAGGTCTCTGCCCCTACTCCTTGAGATGTGAAATCTTCAATCCATATGCCTGGATAGTCTCACTTCAAGATATCTTGCCTTGTGTCCTCTTACCCCTCACTTTCGTATATTTCGGAGGTCGGGAAATACACAGATAGGTGAATAGCTAGGCTAGGTATAACGTTATCCTTGCATGATTATGAATAGACAGGTTTCCCGTCTTAGTTTCGCGACATAGTCCTTCGGTACGTGTGATATATACAGATTATACGTCTGGATAGCCTCGCCCTGTTTCGCCTTGGCTTGCTTTTTATCACGATGCTTATCCCCTAGATACCCTATGGACAAAGGATGCATGAATGTATATAGCTAGATATAGGAGACTATCCTACGGGATAAGGGTATTCACACCCTTTGCGTGATAACAAAAATCATATTAAACTTGTATCTAGAGATTGTGACACTTTCCTTTGCTTATCTTGGGCCCTACTTAGCTATTGTAAAGGAGCCGGAGTTTATATGACAGGGCGGCCAGAGAAGGCAGAACCGATGGGACCGCCGCACCGCCACGATGAGTCAGCAGACGCCTCAATATAGTAAAATCTCAAACAGCAGTTATAGGAGAAAGTATTCGATGAATACAAGGCCTCATGTTGGATTCAATGTATAGTGCTAGAAATAGAGACAAATTGAGGAAACATGGGAAAAGGCTTTCGTTTTAAACGCGGCATACCATTGGGTTCACCACATCCTTAGCGCTAAAGAAGGAGAGAAGACGAATATTAGCTAACTAATCAAACTTCCAGGCCAATCAACATTCCAACGAGCAGTATATATTGAATAATACTTCGCTTTTCTAGTGTTTACCCTAGCCACAAAACATCGAAATATCAATACGTAGTATAAACATGTGTTATTTCGGCAGTCGACGTAGGTAGACGCACGAATAATTATTACGCACGCTTGTGGTCTTAACGACACATGTCATTTTTGTTGGTCAAAAATTAGTTGTTAGTCCACGAGGCTCTTTGAAGCGTTCGCTAACTTTCCTATACTATTACAATCCGTGAGGCTTGAAAAGAATTGCGTCGACTGTGTTAGCTACCAACGGGCATTGTTCTCTATTGAAGTGAGTAGATTATGCTATATATCGTAATACCTAGCTAGATCAACACCAGCGCGTTCGGCTTTTATGTAGAGCGAATAATAGGTTTAGAAAATTCACCTACAAGATCATATGTATGTATCAATTCTTTCTATTGATCTCAATTTTGTTTGTATTTACGGACTATTGATGTCATGTGATGCTGTTTTTGAGATTTATATACCTTATTATATAACGGTAACTTATCGTACATTTTCAGTGTCCGTAAAAATTCATCAAAGTGTAGAGAGTACATGAACATAACTATTACTTGAAACTGAACCGTGCTGCCACTTACACAGGCCCCAGGGCAGGTAGTTCAGTCACGGCTACATGCGGTAATGAACTGTTGAGTTGCCTACCATCGACTTACTAGGTGACTCATCATCATCGCCTCCTCGCAGGTCATAGGCCAGTCATTGCACTGCAACTTTAGGGTTCACGAAGGGAACGAAGATATATTATACCAAATCTAGGCTACAATGCCATGAAGCGCGTGAATCCACTGAGCCTCGTGTGTTTTAGAACCGGATTTTTTGGTCCTTTCTAAAGAAATGAGCTAATTTGTCTACTCATTTTATATATACCCGAACACGAACGGTTACGGAGTCGTATATGCACCAGATGGTGATATTAACCTCCGTATTGTTACCGTTGATAGCTTCGCTATATAATACACATATATTTTTATTTCTCCTTTATTTACGAATGATCGCGTATTCTACTTGTATACCTTACATCGCTTGCCGCCCGATTGCGGCTTGTACTGTACGGTACGTCTGTATATACCACTCACAATAATACAACCAGGCCTCTTCGAGCACAGGGGGCGAATAAATCGACACGAAAGCTAGCTAGTATCTGAACAAAACTACTTTTCATTTTCTTTGCTTGCACAGGTATCTAGGTTATCGATCTCGCTCTGTCAAAACGAATGTGTTGTCCACTACCAGTTAAATCCTTCCGATCGAGGTTCTATCTAGATCAGTCGATACTAGCTAAACCCTAACAGCACTGATCCCAATGCTCTCAGCTAAGTCTTGTGATCTCAATCTTCCTCCCATATTGGCTGCTGCAACCAAACCGCCTCCTAGCTGGCGACAATACAGAGATAGAGGGATTCGTGTCGCTTCCACCCACTAAATAGCAAAGGATATTTTGATGTCCATCGACCTTTTTGTTTCTTTTCTTTCCCTTTCTTCCTCGTCCTTCAAACGTATACAAACATTTCTCCTCCGCAACGGTACATCTTGTTCGTACCCAACTTTCCCACCTTTTCATGCAATTCATGCCGTATTCTTGCGTGGTATCATAAACGAGCGTAGTGACATTATTGCCCCCCTCTTTCCCTTAACCCTCATACCTGCCAAAAAAACATAAAAACCCAGAATGACAAATTTGCCAACAAACTCCTGCGAACACCGGATTAGGTAGCCTTCCGGCGACGCATGCCGCGCCGAAACAGAAGATGAATAGAAATAAATAGAAATGGGAGCGGGGAATATCGGAAGGTGAGAACCATATACATGTAGTGTTTGAGGGTCATGTGGTGTCCGGGTAGGGACGTAGGTAAATAAGGAAACCCTAGAAGATTGAAAATAGACGATCACATAGCCTTCCCAACACTTCTCTGGCTCCCTCCACCTTTCCCTCTATCTCGACTCATCGGCTGTCGTCCCAACGTACTGTCGGGGCTCGGCGTGTCCCAGCGCCCTGCTGCGGGCCCAACGTCAGGGCCTGGATCGCTCCACTCGCCCATACTGCTTACGCCGCTTGAGTACTTTGATGTGAAGCTCTCAGTGCGCGTGTGAATTGGTCGAGGCATATTCGGTAAGCCGCGCGCACTACCCTGCCGGCTATACCTACCGTCTCGTCCGGTATCTACTGCACCCCGCGTGCTGGCCTCCGGTGACTGTGCGAGTAGTTCTGGTCTGTCTAGGTCGAACGGATCCGAGCGGAACTTGTTCCGTCGCGGGTCTGAAGTCTCAACACTTAATCTTGATTCGCTGTATAAGCTGGGTAGACGGCCTACAGTGCCCCCATTGGGTGGTTGCGTGTTGGCTGCGCTGACACTGTGGCCGCGCGAACGCCGGATGTTCTGGACATAGGTCGTTGGCCCGCTGGTGGCGTTGTTGACAAATCTCGCCGGCGCTGGAATGGCGTTAGCGTCTGAGAAGGGATTGCTCGGCCCTTCTGCTGGTACTGCGAGAGGCATGACTTTGGCCGAGTCGTGGCTCATGGCGTTCGAGTCAGCGAAGGGGTTTTCCGTGTCGAAATTGAGCCCCAGGCTGCCAAGGAAGTGTTCGTTCCCGAGGGATTGGGAGCGACGCGGGTTGCTACTGCTTCCGGCTACGTTATTATTACTAGATCCTTGCTGTTTCTGTTTTTCGTCTATGCTTAAAAGGGTAAGGAAGTCGGGTTGTGACCCCCATTTCCTGGGTTGCGCAGCATTGGGCCTGCTCGTATACGTATCGTTATTAGGACGCGCAGTCTTGGGCTCACTTCGAAGTTTCCAGTTCAAATTGCCGTCCTCAATCAGTCGTCCCCACCAATCTACAATTCGGTCTTTTCTCGTTGTGGTCTCGTTGCTAGTTACCCCAGCTCTTGAAGCAGAGCGGCTCGCTGGCGTGTCTGGAAGACCGAATTGCGAGTTTCCACGATTTAGGTCCACACTAGGTTTTGGGCTACGCGCCACCAGGCTGTTAACGCGCCCACGCAACTTGTGGTAATTGTAGCCCACTAAGGCTCTCATTTTTTCTGGGACACTCGTAGGCCCTAACGAGTTCCGGCTGATGATGTAGGGTCCTTTCTCGCGACCGCGATAGGCGGCATCAGCTGATAGAGGCGTGAGCAGCGTGCTGTGTCGTTTTTTCATGAGCCGCTTCCTCCAAAGCCACAATAGGAAAGCGATGAGAGAGATGAGGGCTAGGCCTCCTATGACACCGCCAGCAATGGCTATAATCGTCTGAGTGCTGTTCGCGCCCCCAGCGGTGTTTTCCTGAGCGCCATTCGTCAAGCCCGCCCCGGCATTTGATGATTCAATCTGTCCTGACCCTGTTGTCGTCGTCGTTGCTGTACTTCCCCCTACACTTTCAGAAGTAGGAATAGAGGTAGAAGGAGGAGAAGGAGAAGGAGACGCGCTAGAAGACGCATCCGATGTTGATACCGGTGCTATACGATTATTATTAGTCTCGTTTGTTGAGTCTCCCGAGCCCTGACCTGTTGTTTGAAAAGATAGAGTAGTTGTAGAATCGATAGGAGAAGTGGGGGAAGATAGAGGAACATCCTCGGTTTCGAGGACAAGGGGAGTTGATGGAGCGGCCCTCAAAGGGGCGTCTGTCTGTATGATGCTGGGTGTAGAGGCAGTGCTTGGGATGGCACTCTCGGGAAACGTAGGACTCTCCGTACTAGGCAAAGTATCTTGGACAGCGTTTGTTGACGTGTCCAGGGTGGGTTCTGGCGTCGAAATAATGACGGGGTTAACGGGGAGGCTAATGGAAGTTGATTCTGCGGTTGACACTACGGGGGCTGAGGATGTTGAAAGCGTAGTTGGGATTGACGTTGATGTGAAAATTGATGGTGTCGAAGTTGTTGATGTTGATGTTGATGGCGATATCGATATTGACGTTTCTGTCGCCTGTCCCCCGCTCCCATTTTTACGGGTGCACTTCCTTCCGCCAATAGTCGTTATAAAGGGTGATGACATCGTCAAATAAACACGTGTAGGCGATTCCAGTCGCCGGATTCGAAAATAGGCTTTATACTCGTCAATCTAGACGAGGCGAATGAAAAGAGACATAACAAGTGGAATAACACAGAGAAAGAAACGAAAAGGCCGGCCCGGCCGCGCTCACAATCACAAGAAGATCATGAAGCAAAAATCTTGGGGATAGAATGAGATGGACGAGAAAGAAGACAAGCCGAATCCCTAGATTGGGAGCCTGGAAAACGGGTCACGGCTAAATGTGAAGCATGAGCGAATGAAGTTGTGAAGTCTGAGAGACCTTCCACCTGGACGACCACGGGAGGAGAAACAGAAAGGAAGGGAGCAAGAGTAGGCAACACGGACCAGCCCGTTGCCTGATAGTGTGGTAAGGGAGGACGAAGACGCGAACTTCTGCGACAATCTACCTCATTTACTGTGTACTACAACGAAAGTATTCCCCGACAATGAACAAGGACTGAGGCCTGTGCCCTGTGCATGACAATACCAGAACCGTGAGATCTTGCCCAGGCTCATTAGTCTAACGGGGTCGAATGAAGCAATGGTATTGGCTGGCCACGGCCTCGGGAGCCCAAGAACGTCGTCACAGCCATGGAGTAAGGAGGTATTTCGGCTGTGGATCAGGGCCGTGCTTGGAGGCCGAACCCCTGTTCTGGAACAAATATGAGGCAGCATCTCCGTCGGCTCACCACCCCCTCCCCCTCCGCCCCCCCGCCTTTGGGGTCTTAACGCGTCTAAAATATATCTGATTAGATAACATCAACCATCAATTTGGCTATATAGTACTATGTAAATACCGACAGACACCATATAATCAGTTCGTAGGGCCAAGTAGCACTGATGGTCGTGATATTGACGCAAGACCACTGATGTATAGCCTGTCTAGTTTGGGCATGCCGCCATTCAATATATTGCGCTATGGTCAATAAGAACGATGAAGGCGCTGCGACATAAATGTCATAAAATATGTCAATGCTGTATGAACCGCCCCGCTACAAACGGGTCCTGACAGTGGCGATGACAACGTGTTTCGGGTATACCTGCTACGTAGTGTACACTATAGTACCTAAGATTGAACAGCGTGACAATCCAGTCGTTTCAAGACGGTAGTGTGGAGAACGTCATACTATAAGATATACTACTATAAGGTACTGTTGGGTTCGGTATAGGGGTGCGGCAAAAATAGATGGGGGTTCATCGACCTGGAAGAGTTAAGGGATATCTTCGAGTTGGAGAGTACCTTGAGGTTTAGGTAGGTAGGCTAGGTAGATGGATGGACGGTTTCGGATGCGGGGTCCTTCCGATCAATGAAGGGGCCTTTTGCCGTGGAATACCGACAACATCGTCTGTTTGATCGATGATCCACGGTACATCAAACAAGCGAATTTCTAGAAGAAGACATCTAATTGTCCGGGTATAATACCGGGAAACAAAACAAAAAGGATGTTTTGTGATATTCTAAGAGGTAGGTTGAGGGGAGGGCGTGATGTCCGGTCAAGCTGATGATAGGTTAAGCATAAATCGGGAATGCGACGGAGATGAGCAAAAGTGAATAACCATGTAGCGCAGTTAAGAATCAAACCCGACTCCCTATATATCCACTGGTAAGTAGTACCAGTTAGGAGAGCGTCAGGCTTGAATGTCAGCCCTCATTCAATCAGAGGGTCGTGAGTTCAATCCGCAATCACCACACGTAGTATTTATCTGACAACGCAGACTTCTCTCCTCTATTTGCTCTTCTTCTACCTCTTTATCCAAATCTAAACGGATGGAAATTATGCATAGTTGATGTATAGTTAAAGGCAGGACAGAGAGAGTTTTTAATTTATTCGGGACGTTACTTATCATCGTCATAGTTAAGGAGCCATCGTGGAATGTTACGCTGTGACAGCCGTTAGGTACGTGGGTAGCCCTGCTTAATTTAATATGATCAGGCACGGTACCTTCATTCAGACGACACAGGTATCGATTCATCTATTAAGACTTAAGTGTTTATTATAGTTATTCATACTTCAATAGTCGTAATTCATGTAACTCACCTAGGCAATAGTTTTCCAGACACTAACAGCTATTTATCGTGGAAGAGTATATAATACGTATACCGCTAATCATACATAGATACACACGAACGATTATTCTATCTGCATCTTTGGACATGGCATGGTTATTATCTCAATCATACGGGAAGAAGAGGCGGAGCCGACATCGGGCCCGTATCGTCAAGATATCGAGCCAATAACACCATTATTTCGATATGTGGATGATAGCGTACAAAGATATCAACAGCTCAACAATTTCCGATAATCACACTTCTAATGTGTAAGCACGGCGAGATAATTGTGCGATCGGTGGCTTACCTCTGTGAAAACCTTCATTGCAAGCCTCCACTCAGTTAATCCTACGTATAGAGTCGACGCCTTTAGTGCATATATCTAAGTCCTATCTCCATTCGGGACACGACATTGTTCCATTCCTTTCTCGGCCATTTATATAAGCCGTACACTGCTAACGAATCGACCAGAATTTCCGGCAACTTGGTACGATCGATCTAAGTCTAGGCGTAGTAAGTCAAGTTGTCCAGCTGAATCCCAAAGGGCCGCGATCGATATATATCTTAGGTACCCTGCAGGCCAAGTACTGACAGATGTTGTATTATTTAGAGAGGCACCGGTAGCCTGGTACGGCGGCCAATGCCAACATATTTAGATACTTCGTCCAGAACAGATTCAATGGATAGAAAGGCGGTATGGAATAACAGAAATGATACCTGGTAAGATGATATGAGTATTCCCATCTGAGTTGGTAATGGGGTGGTATCAGTGGCACGGAAAGCGGCGTCGAACCAACCAGCACTAAGCACTCTAGTAACAGACCCCTGTGATGTAACGGCGGTGGGCGGGCCGTGGCTGCCAACAGTCCAAATACGCCGGGTACCCTACCAAGACACAGTAGATACACGCTACAAGGATGCCGTACGGGCCGTCTATGGGCTCCCTATAGGCTACCAATGCTAACCAGGCTTGCTTAGGCCATGCAGGCTGCACTGCAGAGGCTGCATAGGGGGGAGCGCTCCAAATAGGTACCGCCCCAGGAGCCGCCTACGAGACAGACTCGGGACTCACGCTTAGCAGATTCCAAGGTTTCCATATTCCCATGTTCCCAGTACTGTTCCCAGCTCTCGGGTTCTCATCAATTTAAACAATCCGTCTTTATTCCCCTTTAGGAAATCGTTCGCTTCCTCGTCCTACTCACTTGTCCACCTCTCTTGTAGGCCTCATCGATGCCAACATCATAGCGTGCGGACATTGGGGTTTTTTTCCCTTTAATGAGCTTGGCCCCCGTGCGAATCTGGTTCTCTGTTGTGGTGGCTTTGAGACCCGAGATTCGAGACCATTTCTAGATGGGGGTTGTTGCATTGAACCGTCTACGATAGATAGCTTCAAATTCTCTTCGACATAAAGGCTTCCGGCGCTCCTCTAGACAATCCGGGCGTAGACGACTCATCACCATGTTTAGCGCTTTTGCAACTTTGAGTAAGTTAGTCCGTTTATGTGTTTCGTAGCTCCTCAGGTTTTTCCTTATGCCATGAGACATTCCTGATTCACTTGGTCGTGGCCCACACTACGGGCTGCACTATAATGCATCCAATCCATACAGAGACACAGAGCCGTAACGACACACGAGATAGTATCTAGTATAGTGTCGATTCGGAGAGCGAAACCCGCAATCCTACCCTCGCGCAATCTGGATTGTCTTCCAAACCTTACAGGAAGGGTCTTGACTTATTTTTGTTTCTTATTTTTCTCTTTTTTTCAACGGGTCTCATTTAGTGCACACCATCCTTCTTTTTCGGCCTAGTTGTTTCTGTAAACAGTATAACATTATCACATGGGATATGCCTAATGCGCCCCGTTCTCATCACAAGCTATCCTTTCGAATAGCCAATTCTATCTCCTACCTCCATGCTCTATCCATATAACAATCTATCACGCAAAATCATAACCGTCTTTCAGTTCCACAAGCAACTACCACACCACCCAAGGATGTGCCACCGCCCACCCCTCTGGATTTACCGCAATGCAGCCTGCAATCGCCTAATTTTGCCGAGTCTGCTGGTAGACGACACTGCTCCTCAGTTGTGCGCTTCCTGCAGACCCTCTACCGTCCAACTGAGGTGAACGAATCTCACTTCGCCGCTCTCGGGGTCCATTTACACGTTGACGCGCCGGCTGAAGATGTCGTCCCGGACCCGTCATTTCTACCCACCGCCTCCGGATGGGATGGCGTTGACCTGGACGAAGCAAGGCGCAGAGACCAGACCTTTCGAAGGCCCTTATCTAACGGAAGACTATCGCCAGAGGCTCGCATCTACGTAGAGAGGCGCGACGAGCTTTCCGTTGCGAACCAAGCCGCCTTTCGGACAGTACGCCGTATGAAACCGGAACCCGGGAAGCAGGCTGTTCGCTTGGGGAATTGCTATGAATTCTTTAGACAGTTAGAATTCATGGCGACATATTGGGACGACACCTCGTTGCCACCATTAACGGAAGATGCCGCAGGGGAGGAGCAAGAGTCTGAGACGACAAGCACTCCCCAAAGGACAACATACAGAACGGCTCCAGGTTCGCAGATGCCAGCTGAGATTCGTCACAACTTGGTATCTGCTTTCGTGAAACTCGTGTCTTATGACTTTGGATGCAACATTGCGCCGCCGAGGGTTGAACCACGGTTGCACCTAGTCGAACCGAAGACAAAATCTAAACGTGGTTCTACTTCTCAGCGTGCCTCTCACTTTTCCTCGGGCTGTGTGTTTTTATACCGCACTCCTGCCACCCGCGAAGCGGCGCGTTCTGGCGTAGTCGAAGGGCCCATTGCCGCCGTTTCCGCTCGCAACACGACGAACTTCTCCAAGCCCACGGAATCAAACATCGACTTCGGCCGTGAGCTGATTGCGGCCCTAGTAACGACCCAGCTTCGCGCTCGCGAGGGTAAAACTGAGAAACGCATCGGCGAAGGCCAATGGTGGGCTACAGTCAAACGCTGGGGAGGCGGTGAAGGAGGTCCAATCGGTCGCGAAGTCGAAGGCGATTCTGTCGTAGGCGACAAGGATGCTTTCGATACGGAAAATAGCAGGGAGGATGGTTCTTCGGCGGAGGCGTCATCTTCCACCGATAAACCCAGTCCGCAAGAATCGGGCTACCCACGGGGCATCCCTGTCCGCGGAGCGCCCTTAAACAAGAAGCCACGCAAGACCCTCAGCGTGTACGATCGCTACCGTATGGTGCGTCCCCCCTCGTCGAACTGGGATAAGAAGGCGCGGTATGAGGCCATCGGCAAGATCAGGGGCGTCGGCTACGACGACGTGTTCGTCGTAAGCAGCCTCTTCCATCACCTTTGCGTCTTACGCGTGCGTGTCCCGGATAGATTTTTATCAGTCCTTGATGGTGTTGTCGACGATGCCGCGGAAGAAGAACAAGAAGATGATAAGGGGAGAGATGGGCATAGCTGGGGAAGACTTGAGATTTGGCGAAGTAAATGGTTTGACCTATTTGTTGTCGAGGAGAGGATCGAGGCTATGCGTCTTCTTTGGGGCATGATGGCGTGGGCTATGCGCCGGACTGATAGTGGAAACGACGAGGTAATGGGGAACGCGTGAGCGCTTTGGTTAGTTAGGTCGTGCGTCGGGATTGGAAAAGACCGAGCCGAGGAGGGGGCACTTGGATGTTGCTAGATGGATAGGTAGGCAGGTACTTGGTTTGTCGTATACCTGCCTCTCTATTTGTCTCTAAGATATTGCTAGAGTTTGTTAGTGGTACCTATGAATGACATAATCATGGGTTACGGTAGCATATAGACACTTGAAATAGCAGGCGGAAACCATCATAGTTGAGTTTTGTTTGATACCGATGCTGATTTTCTGTTTCTTCAGCTTCTTCTTTTCTTTCTCTCTCTCCCTTAAGAGAAAAAGCAAGTAATTATGTATACCAACAGTATATATGGACCAAGTACACAGCGGGAGTCTTGAACGGCGCGATAGGTACGGCGTACAAGTCAAGATAGGTAGGTAATCACTATCAATGAACAAGTACGGAGACTCGAGAGGCCACCACCCGCCCCCGGGAACTCTGTTGTTTTGTTCCTCCGTTCCTGGGTTCGGTCCTCGCGAAGTGTTACCCTCGTGAACTTGTCACACCGTCCAGAACAAGGAAGATGTTTTATATGGAGCAAATCGCTGGTTTAGTCAGCCGAGACTCTTCGTGTGCACTCCCCATCAAGGTTCCGATACAATGCTATTGAGTAGTAGCCGGGCTGGGCAGGTGTGATAGTGGAATGCTCCACGTACGCGAACACCTAGACCGTCGAGGATAGACCCGTATGTGAATCTGGAATCCACATGGTCTGACAGTAGGTAATATGAAAGAGAGACGTAATGCTCCCGTGTGTAAGTATGTTTCACAGGAACTACGTGTCTCGATAGTCAATGCAGGAGGCTCTCCGATCCCTGTTAGAGGCCTTGTAAACCCGGGTAGGTAGTGAGTATTTGTCTTGGCTGCCTCTCGCCGGCTACCTATGGACCAAGTTAGGGCAATGAGCTAATTACATAGCACCTAGATGGCTGGAGCGTGATGTTAAACGCTGAGAATACATAATCACCTGCTTACATATGGTACAATGCTCTATACCAGTAGGAAAGCCGTGCTCGAGTGAGGTAGGGTGGCGGTAAACCCCGGAGCCGGCGTGTCGGCTTTCAACGACCCGAGGCTAATAGAACCGGAGAGCGGTTAGAAGGGGTGGCCGCTTCTAGGTGATACGTTAGAAAAAGAAAATATGGGAAGGGGCGGGGGAAGAGCTAACGTAATGAGGTCCGTGGGGGGAGGGGAGAGGAGGTGGAGGACGTTGTGGCGTCCGGCGACTTGGATCGTACGTTGTCGGGTGCATGAGAAATGGTAGTGTACTAGTATGTTGCTCGGTGGTCAAGGCGGCAGCAAAATCTCCTGGCAGGCTGTAGCTCAGCTAGCCCTATAAGTTCGGAGTTATGGCCCCATCCGACGAGCTGACGAGCTGAACGGCCCCGAGGGCTCTCGTTGGCTGCTTTTGTGGAGGCCCGAGTGAAAAAAGTTATACAGCCTTTGACTAGGTCGTGTCACGGTGCAGTCGAGACAAGATGACGACAGGTGCCGCGGAGTCTTCGCAGGTGAACGAACGAAGTGGCTGAATACCTAGGTACGTCGAAAGCAGTTTCGGGAAAGCGGCGCCGAAGACTATCTACAATCTACGTAGTCTGTAACTAGTGTACAAATACTTTCACCTCGGAGAAACTACCTAGGTAGACTATTTACCTACCCACGTACCTACATGTATAGCTGGAGTGATATTACCATCCCGCTCCCGGGTTCCTGCACCGGATCTCCAGCCCGAAAGAGAATCCTACAGTACAGAGCAGACACCTACTCTAATCTCCAATGTAGGCCAGTGGCGGCTACCGATGTCATACCATGGTAAGTACTAGGCTAGTATGTAGTGTATGGACTATAGAATTGACGTTATGTGTGGTCCTTCCGGGTCTCCCAGGCCTCTGGGTTTCGGTTGTGGCGTCTGTAAGCCAAACACGGTGCAACCGAGTTAAAGACGGTTAGTTGCTAGCGATCCATTCCCCACCCGGAACCCGGGAGGACTTGTATACCTAGGAAGATGTTTTTCCTCGGTAATACTTAGTGTATCTGGATAAGTGTGGGCGGTATGTAGGTATGCTACAATAAGCTCCTCATAGCCTCAAGACGGAAAACTACTACCTAGTGCTATTTAAAAGATGGGCAAAAAGATTGAAATTTGGGCTACCTCAGTTTCCGTGCAGATCAGTAGAATACTGCAACGTGATGTTGTCAGTCAAATTTATTCATAGACTTGAAAAATTTTCGGGGTTTGTTGATGTTACCTCGGTATAGATAGTATCTAGGTGAGGCACTGTAAATGTTCTACGATATGCGATCGATACCTACTTTACTTAGCTAATCCTCGGGGTTCCCTTTGCACAGACGTATGTCTCTACTGTGTATGTGATGCATCACTGCCTCAGACCGCTATTATAGACTAAAGAAGCAAGCGGTGGACAGACGCATTACGATTATGCTGTGGCATACCGCATACATAGTACACTATGTATAGGTAGGGCGGTGACGGTCGCAAAGGTGGGAATACAATATCTAGGTAGTGAACTAATAAGAATACATGGCAAAATAAAAATATCAGACGAAGCCCCATTGCATGCCCATCGCATGCCCATCGCAAGCCGTGAACCGAGAGCTTCAAGGTTGTATATCATGTACAGGTTGTCAATAATGCAGCAAAATCTCAGCGTTGCATGCTTCAGACATGACACTAATGCCGTTTGGGTTACAACTAACAGGGGTTTCTCTGAAAAGATGGCTGTGATTGGCCGAGAGGGGTTTTTTCAGGTGAGCCATTTCTCACGGATATCCCGGTCGATTTCCCAATTGAATCGGGCTGCAGATGGGAAATTGTTAATCCTTATGGATATCCAAAGAGACAGATTATGTGTATGTAGTGTACACTACAGGATGTAGGTAGGGAAGGACGGGACCCCTCCTGCACGACAACGTGTCGATGAAATCTTTTATTTCTGGGGGTTACATGACGAACCCGAAGTGGTGTGAGGCCCGACCACACGCCTACGAATTGTCGGTCGGGAGAGGTTTGACCTACACGCGTTTAGTAGCACACACATAGCCGCCGCTGTCTACTGCGTCATGGCTTGGGACTCTGGGACGGGGTTGCCGGGCGCGCGTGGGAAGCAGAGAATTTTTTTTTTCTAGAATATTTTGGTTTTGTGTTGCTTGCTTCCTACTTACTATGCAAGTATACCTACCCAACCGGAGATATGAAAACCTACTGGCAAGTTATGTACGTCTCTACGCTATACCTACTGCACACTTACCTTTTTTTGTTGTTTTTTCTCGCATATCAGTACATACAGGATGTACACTACGCTAGATACAGAATGCAGAATTACTAGTAAGATGCAGCATTAATTACATGGTCTTGGTATTGTACACTATTATGTAGGTATAGTCGCCGACGTAATAGTAGTAGGCGAAGGATTTCGAGTTCAAGATGATATGCTGGGTATTGATTCGCTCTGATAGACGCCTGAAAGGAAATTATCATCGTCAAAGTAACTACGAAAATACCTAAAAAGTGATAATGAAAAAACATGGTAACCTCGGCTGGCACACGACACCATGGTTAAAAAAGTCCCTACAGCCTATCTCGCATTGCGAGCCTTGTCGTTTGGGTTGGGGTTAACGTCAACATGGGTCTATCGGCGATATCATTGGCTCTTTATTAATTGGAATCTTCCCGAAAAGAAGATTGCCTTGCTGGTTGACGGGGGTAGGAGGCGTGAACCCCTCCTCACTGAATAACATCTCACACTTATAGCTGTAGGTCTATCGTATTCATCAAGGCGATAGGCTGTAACACTCGAACCTGGACTTTACATGAAACATGGTCTCTAGGTATGTAGGTGAATATGCATCTTGACATAGATGGCTTCATATTAGTAATATGAATAGGATGAATAAGTTGAATCATACCACGGTTCGCTAGTTTATACCTAGGAACTTGTCGTCTATGTTGATAGTAACGTGTGACAACATCCATCTACATAGTAGTGTACCTAGGTACCTAGGTAGATGGATATGGGAAGATGTTAGGCAGTATGGATTGCCGCATACAGTTAGCACACGATGCCGAAGCTGAGCTAGATTGGCTCCAATTATGTACCGGGGCTCTCTCTAGTGTACATATGTACCAGTGGAAAGAAATGGGTACCTACCTGCGTTGGTAGCGTACCTCAGGTACATACGCTACTAATGTAACTATAGTGTACACTAAGTTAGTGTATTGTAGTCCCGACAGCCATTCAGCATTGGCCCTTTCAAGCCTATATCATGGTATTTTGTTTGATTTTATTTTAAATTTTCGTTTACAGCTTATACGTAGGTACCTCGGATAGACTTGGAGCAATTCAACATCATAGGGCAGCATACAAATTACGGCAGTACTGTGCTGGGTATCGTCATCACCCATCGCTCATCGCCCGTCGTCTATCATCTAGGTAGTCCCGCTTCTTTCAAGCCCTACGAACGACAACTCCGATAATCCCAGTTTATACCTACTAATTTTCCTTCTGTTTCTGTTGTTGTGCTTTTTTGAGGTCATATCCGTCATATCTGACCCTGCCATTTCGGAACCACCTACACGTTAGCCACACAGCCTCAAGTAGCGAGATTCACTTTTAGCAATTGCTCCGCGTTCCCTTGCAGGACGAAACACGCAGAGCCGTCAATTGTTTGCAGGTAAGGGCTACGACACTACATGTGCACTACACACCACACTAGTCAGGGCTGTGTTTGCTTGAACACTCCATCAATTCACCTGTCCATCTGTCCATCTGCCCATCTGCACTGTTGGGTTGTATACGTCAACCTAAGCGAAAGGTAGCAAGCAACATGGTTCCTAGAACCGGTCGTTCGCTAACGGCCCAGCGCTTATGGCTTACACAATGACAACAACACCCCTCTGCCTCTGTGCACTAGCTGCAACGTCTTGGCGGAGTCGGGCCTAGCCTCTCGAACCTTTCCTTAACCTCACCTCCACCAGACCCTCTAGGTATAAACACTGATTATCATCTTATCGCTTATAGATATATCTTACATGTCATTCTTATCGCCCTCCCCGGCCATCTTCACATCGAGAGAGATATATATCGCCGCGTCCCCTCAGCCTTTCCCAGTCTAGAACATCAAGTCAATCCGCGGCTGACGTCGAAGTCGAATCCTTCCCGACACGCCGATTACGCCGAAAATCCGAATCCCCCCACCATCCTTGCTGTCGCCTCTAGCGTCTTGCGCGACACCTCCGGTACCAACACCAGCGCTCCTCCGATATTCCTTTGTGAGCTATTGCTTTCCGGTCACGACACAATCCGGTGTATCTTAAACGCTCTATAATCCGCCGTCTCGCCCCCGGATATGTCACACTATAGCTATCCTGGAGGATACGCTCCGCCGCAGCAGCAACAACAGCAGCAGCAATATCACGGGAACTACTACCAGCCGCCGTATGATTATTCACCCATTAGACGCGTCTTCTTTTCTATACAGCATCACTAACACACCATACTGCCAGTCCACCTCAATATAACGGCTACCCTCAACAAGGACCTCCTCCTCCTCAACATTACGGTTACAACCAACCTCCACAACAGCCTTACTATAACCAGGTATGTACTAATTTGCTTTGTGCTCGTGGCCTGGGCTTTTGTTAATAGTTATATTAGGGACAACCCCAACAACATGGCGGCTACAATAATACCTCTAGTCAATACGGCCGACCACGTAAGAAACAGAGTGTTCCTGTGTCGCGCAAGGCAATGAGATTATAAACTAACAAGAACCCCATTCAGCGATGCCGACGGCCAACTCGAGCTCATACAATCATGGCAGCTACGGCGCGCCTCCTGCTCCTCCCGCCGGTCCCCAACATTTTGGACATGGCGCCCCCCAGAACTATGCCTTTCAGTACAGCAACTGCACTGGTCGGAGAAAAGCGCTTCTTATCGGCATAAATTACTTTGGACAACGGGGACAGCTGCGTGGTTGTATCAATGATGTGCGGAACATGTCAAGCTACCTCGTTGAACACTACGGTTATAAGCGCGAAGACATGGTCATCTTGACCGATGACCAACAGAATCCTATGAGCCAGCCTACGAAGCAGAATCTCCTCCGAGCGATGCATTGGCTAGTTAAAGATGCGAGGCCCAATGACTCGCTTTTTTTCCATTATTCAGGTGCGCCCCAGGTTGCTACTCGACAACAATATCTCTTATTAATGTCTCTCTCTAGGTCACGGTGGGCAGACAAAAGATCTGGATGGTGATGAACCTGATGGTTACGATGAAGTCATTTATCCTGTAGATTTCCGCCAAGTCGGGCATATTACCGACGACGAGATGCATAGAATTATGGTCCGCCCACTCCAAGCCGGAGTGCGATTAACAGCTATTTTCGACTCGTGCCACTCCGGCACAGCCCTCGATCTACCTTACATATATTCAACACAAGGTGTTCTCAAGGAACCCAATTTGGCCAAGGAAGCGGGTCAAGGTCTGCTTGGTGTTATATCATCCTACAGTCAGGGCGATCTTGGCGGCGTGGCCAACAACATTGTGGGCTTCTTTAAGAAGGCTACTGGTGGCGAAGATGCTCATAATCGAGCCATGGCCACTAAGACATCGGCCGCAGACGTCATCATGCTTTCTGGTAGTAAAGATGATCAAACCTCGTTCGTATACCCCTTTTCTACGCTTCAACATCCCTCATCATTATTAGATCCAGTACCCTCATCATCTCAACCTCCTATACATCCTATACATAGTCTACCTATATGGGCTTTACCTTATGATCAGTCAAGGGAAGAACATATGTTTGTTTCGGGGTATGAGAACATGTAAATAGATTTAGCTCCTTTTTTTTACGCCTTAGATGCAAGGTCACAGCTACATACGCTGCGATTTTGCGTCTAAGGCGACGTGTCACGTTGGCCCTTTGGCTGTTCACTGTCACCTCATCTTGTTTCTTTTGTTATGCCCCCGCCTCCCTTTCCCCCTTCTTTGTCTATCCACATGGTATTAACAAATTTTAGGGCGGATGCTACGATTGCGTCGCAGGCCACCGGTGCCATGTCGTGGGCTTTCATCACGGCCCTCAAGAAAAAACCTCAGCAGAGCTACGTACAGCTCCTCAACAGTATTCGTGATGAACTAGCTACCCGATATACTCAGAAACCTCAACTCTCTTGTAGTCACCCACTTAGTAAGAATCCGGATCCCCAGGTGCCCCAAAACAATTACATGTTGACCTTTTCGAGTAGACACCAACCTGCTGTTCGTCATGTAAAATAGCCTGGAATTTTCGATCACGACTTGGTACTATTTTATTTTCACGGTGGCTTGCGCTGATTTCGCTTGAATTATAAGCTGGTGAAGGTGGAGTTGGTACAGACACACGCGCACACATTCCGGATTCCGGGGTCCCGGGGCGGTTCGTTCGTACTTGCTGGTATCCCAAAAAAAAAAATTAAGGAGATTTTGCGCGAAGTAACATAATATTCCTAGCCAACGTTGACGAGATAACGATGAATGGATGGATAGGCCTTTTTTTGGGTTTGGGATAAGTACGTATGGGGTGTCGAGGGCGGCTATCTGTCTTGCTGTCTTGCTGTCTTGCTGTGCATATAATTTATACCTACCTACCTACCTTAGCAAGTTCATGCCGCTAGATAGATACGATACCTCAGGACGTGCTAGCGAATAGGGTGAGACTTACCAGTATACCTACTACTGCTCATTAGACCATGATATTGCGGTGTCCATTAGATAATATGTAATATAGTATTATTCTTCGTTGAGCTTTGGAGAATCCAGCATTTTTAGTAATTAATTTAAAGGCTGGTTAGAAGCTAAGTCGCCGTTACGCGTATCTCAGCCTACGAAAACATGCTCATAGACCCTCTTTATGCAGCATAAAGTGTGCGGCCGAACATCTCCTAAATTTAGCTATACATTTCTTACTATCGAGCCGTATCTGGGAGCTAGAATACAGGGCTTGTAAGATCCTCGATGAGCATTTGTAGCGTAGCAAGCTTCTCTTTCTCTCAGCTGTCCGTCGTCCGCTGCTTGACAATTCCATTATCGAAAAGGGACCTTGGACAGGGACTGTCTCCGAACGGGTGCGTCATTCTTCGGCTACACAACCAATGCTCGCCCAGTCAAAATCAGCGTTGGCCGCAATGCGGCCGCTGGCCGGATCAAGCAACATGCTGTTCGACGCTGCGGTGTTAGATGGTGTGAGCTAACCGAGAGATTGCCGCCCGGATGGTAGAAGAAACCCGCCTAAGCACGCGGTGTTCCTCGTCATTGGTTTCGAGGTTGGACATGGCATCGTCGAAAGGAATGCCATGCATAACATAAATTCCATGAGAATCCCCCTCCCCCCCTTGTCCCTCGGCGGCGGATCCCCACCCGTATACGGCCGGGACGGTCCGTCTCACGTGTGGAGCAAGCCTGGCGATCAGCCGAGAGCGCACCCGATAGACGAAGTTGTGATACGGGAAAGGGCAGTCTGGCTCGTCCACGATTGGGCAGCTAGCTGGCTTCGGGATGTAGCCCCTGCGTTTAGGCGGTTCGGGGTTTTTTCGGGAGTTTTCACTGCATTTTTAGCACGAACCGAGAGTCCAAATCCCTCGCCGTCTTACTGTATACCTATTCACCAAGCACATGTTTTAACAAGAAAAGGAATGGACAACCAAGCCCACATGATCGGCTATGGCACATATATGATTGGTCCTAGTCAGATCGGTATATACTGTAGGACTTCATCCGATCTTACTAGGCTTCTTTAATGTTGAGACTATATTGAGAGTTTATATATATAGACTACTAGAATCTACAAACCCAATGATCTGGTAGCCGGGTGTTAAAAAGCGTTGCACTTCATACTCTACTGGGGATTAAGGGGTGAGAGGTAATACTTCAAGCTAGTATTTAGCATTATATAACGAGCGCTGGAGTATAGAATCAGGTAACGATGACAAGAACGATATTTTCATTCTTTGCATGTATAGTGTTTATTGCGGAAGCAGCAACGCTTGCACCGCAAAATCATTTCTTGTATTTTCCCAAGAGGATAGAGTGTATGCAATGCCAACCTTCGAGACCTTCGAGACCCGATTGAAAACAATGAATCCGTCCAAAACGCCGGCCAAACCCTATCCATCCACCGCCTACTATGCAATTCCACAATGTTTGAAACAAATAGTGCTTCCCACTCATCAACAGACGACCTGCTTCTGCTTCTGCTCTTCCCATGCCGCAACGAGTCGCTGCCGCATCTTCTCATGCTGACCCCATTTCTGCGCATCGATCCGCATGCGGGCCACAGCCCGGATGACAGCCACAAAGACCTTGAGCTTGTTCCGAGGTTTCCGAGTCTTCTGTCTCTTCGCCAAGAGCTCGCTTGGTGACTTGAGACCGAGGTCTTGATGGATCCGGTTGAGGATACGAAGATCTGCTTTGTTGCTGTTATAGTTGTTAGTAAGGGCACTTTAAAAATAGGAGGAAGAGAATGGAGTAGGGACAAAATAACTTACCAAGCATCCGCAATGTCCAGTCGCAGCTGGAGATACTTCTTGGCGAAGGCACCATCATTTCGCAGTTTCGACTCACGCTCCCAGCGTGCTTGCATCCACTCTATCTGCAGTACCATGCCACGAATCTCCTTCTCGTGCCGCCGCTGGGCCGAGTCGGCGGCGCGGATGACGGCCTCGTGATCTTTCTGGTCCACGACATCCATCACAACGTCACCGTATCGAAAGGTTGCCATGGCTGCTTTCTTGATCGGCCCGGACGCAACTGAGCTTGGTTTCTTCTCTGCATTCTTTGCCTGAATCCAAGCCAAGGCTTCTTGCGCTCCCTTCTTCAGCCGTTCACAGTCAACCTGCAGTTTCTCGGCTGATGCTTGATATGTAGCGCGCTCGCTCCGCGCCCGGTCGAGTTTCTGGCGAAGCTCCTTGCATAAAGGGTTCGCATAGTCTAGGTCTTGCCTAGCTGTATCTAGCTGTGAACGCAACTCTTCACATACAAGCTTAGCCTTCTTAGATTCTCTCTGCGCCCGCAGAAGCTGCCGTTTCAAGTCCTCCGTTGCTTGATTGGCTTGCGTAACTTCTGTCGACTGTTGCTGAGACGCACTATCCACTTTTTGCTTGAGATCATTGCGTTCCTGTTCGGCGTCGTGGAGTTTTTTCTTGGTATCTTCTAGCTGCTGCCTTAGGTTTTCGGCAACTTGGTCGGCATCTTCCAGTTGGCCAAGACGATCGACACGTGATAATTGTTCACGTTTAGAGCGCTCTAATTGACGTCTGAGATCCTGGCATAGCTCATCGGCCTCTCTCAATCTTTGGCTTGCATCTTCTGATTCCTCATCGAGTGTGGCCTGTAGAACTTCAACTTCATCCTCTAGAGCCTCAATCTTCTCTGCCTGTTCTTGGCGATCGATGTCGCTCTGCTGAAGGTCGTCTTGAAGCGTCGAAATTTCATTGCGCAGACTCATTAATGTGGATTGCTGGGCCTCAAGATCGCGTTTGAGAACATCAATCTGGCGACTGAGAGCGGCTTCTTCATTTTTGTGTCGTTCGGTCTCCCTCGTTAGAGCATTGCGGGGACTTGCCAATGCGAATTGCCGGGCCTCGAGCTCGCGCTTGAGACTGTCGATTTGGCGATTAAGCGAAGCTTCATCACTCTTGTGTCGCTCGGTCTCACTATCCAGGGTATTGCGGAGGCTTGTCAATGTAGATTGCCGAGCCTCGAGATCGCGTTTCAGGCTATCGATCTGCTGGTTGAGAATAGCTTCTTCATTTTTGTGTCGCTCAGTTTCCCTAGTTAGGGCGTTCCGGGGGCTTGCTAATGCAGATTGCCGAGCCTCAAGCTCGCGCTTGAGACTGTCGATTTGGCGATTAAGCGAAGCTTCATCACTCTTGTGTCGCTCGGTCTCACTATCCAGGGTATTGCGGAGGCTTGTCAATGTAGATTGCCGAGCCTCGAGATCGCGTTTCAGGCTATCGATCTGCTGGTTGAGAATAGCTTCTTCATTTTTGTGTCGCTCAGTTTCCCTAGTTAGGGCGTTCCGGGGGCTTGCTAATGCAGATTGCCGAGCCTCAAGCTCGCGTTTAAGACCGTCGATCTGACGATTAAGCGAAGCTTCATCGCTCTTGTGTCGCTCGGCCTCGGCGTCCAAGGTGCTGCGAAGACTTGTCAATGCGGATTGCCGAGCCTCAAGGTCACGTTTAAGACCTTCAATCTGGCGACTGAGCACAGCTTCCTCGCTCCTGTGCCGCTCAGTTTCGCTGTTCAAGGTGTCTCGGAGCTTCTTTTCCTTGTTTGATAGAGTCCCTTCGGCGTCGATGGCCTGCTGCAACTCGTCTTTCCTAGCGTCTAGTTGCTGTTGGAGACGGCGTATGTTGGCCTCGAGCACTTTGATCGTCTGCTTAGCTTCAGCCAGCTCCTCGCGTGATTGACCATTCTCCTCCAACTCGGCCGCTCTCTTTTCGGCTGTCTTCCATTTCTCTTCTGACCTTTCGAGCTTTATCTTCAGCCCGTTTATCTCATCTTCGCGGTCGTTAATTTCTCGGTTCTTTGCGCGTAGACTGGTCTCCACCCTTTCAAGCTTCGCTTGTAATTCATCTATCTCGTCTTCGCGCTCATTGACCTCCTGGCCCTTCGCACGTAGATCGGCCTCTACGCCTTCGAACTTCGTTTTCAACTCGTCTAACTCATCTTCATGTTCGTCGAGCTCTTGGTCTTTGGCTCGTAAGCTGGCTTCTAGGTTGCCGATTTTGTCATGCAGTTGGTTAACCTGTAACTGGTTGACCCGGCCGTAGTCCAGTGAATGCTGTTGTAGTTGTCGCTGAAGTTCCTCGATTTCGGCTCCGGTAGTTTTCTGTTTCCCCTCCATCTCTTCAAGTTTCGCGTTTAACTCGTCTATCTCATCCTCACGTTCATTAACCTCTTGGTCTTTCGAGCGTATATCAGCCTCCATGTCTGCGAGCTTTGTTTTTAACTCGTCAATCTCATCTTCTCGCTTGTTGGCCTCTTGATCCCTTAAGCGCAGACTAGCTTCTAGGTCGCTGATCTTGCTGTAAAGCTGGCTGACTTGGCCATCTTCCTGTGAATGCTGTCGCAGTTGTCGCTGGAGATCCTCGTTTTCGGCTTCGCTAGTCTTCCACCTCTCCTCCATTGCTTCCAGCTTGGTCTCTAATTCATCAATCTCATCCTCACGTTCTTTGACGTCCTCATCTTTTGTGCGCAGGCTCGCCTCCAAGTTACTAATCTTCCCGCGGAGCTGATTGACCTGGTCATCATCCTGTGACTGTCGTAGCTGTTGGTGAAGGTCTTTGATTTCTGCTTCAGCAGTTTTCGACCTCTCCTCCATTTCTTCGAATTTTGTGTTCAACTCGTCCAGCTCATCTTCGCGCTCGTTAACTTCTCGCTCTTTTGCACGCAAATCAGCTTCGAGGTCACCGATCTCGTCACGTAGCTTATCAAGCTCGCTATTGTCTTGTGACTGTCTTTGTGCCTGTCGCTGAAGGTCCTCGATCTCGGCTTCTCTGTCCTCGAGGCGCTGGCGCAGAGCATCGTTCTCTGCCTTCTGGCTTTGATCGGCGTACTTTTTCTTGGCTCTTTCTTGAATTTCCAATATTTGTTGCTGATATGTTTCGAGATCCTTCTCAGCGGATGCTAACTGCTTCTTGTGCTTGGACAACTCTCTCTGCATGGTGACTTTGTCGATTTTAAGTTCGGTGTTTTCTTTCAGAGCGGCCTCACTAAAGCCCGGGCCAGTCTTTCTCAAAGCCTCTTCGAGAAAGTGAATTTTGAGTTTTAAGGCGAAGTTTTCCTTCTCGATCTTATCGATGACATTCTCCTGCTCGCGGAGTGATAGCTGGTTCCCGTCCTGTAATGGGCCTGTGTTGCCGCCACGCCGTGTGGGTAATACCATGGGGGTAGACGTGGTGCTGCTGGCATCGACCTCGGGTAATGCAGTAGCGTCCGCATATGACATGTTGCGAGAGGGGCCGAAGAGGGAAGACTCAACGGGTACGTTGGTCATGTCCATATCCTCGTCAATCTTTCCTAAGGCGGGGGTGGTGAGACCGTTTGTGTTCTCCTTGCCGCGTCTCCGGATGCTATTCCGTGTGGCGGACTTGAGCATAGGGGTGAATTCGGAGCCCCCAAGTCCAGTGGGGAGATTGCGTTTGTCGCCTAATGGGGCACGACTTCCTCGCGGGGTCCTGAGGTTGACGGCGCGTCCATTGCGCATTTGCTGTAGGAGATTGTTGTCTTTGGAGGGCGATTGGAAGGAAGGTTCTTGGGTCATGTCGAAGTCGGGGGGTGGGCGACCGAGGTAGGTGGCATCACCTAGGTTTGTCCTCGGTGTGTCCATGTCCAATGTGGAAGCGCCGAGGTGATAGCGACGATGATGATAGTGGCGGGCGAAGCGTGATAGATGAGGGTTGGAATTTTAGATAATGCCGGGAAGTAAATTGTAACAAGGTGCCGTGTCTATTTACATGAAATCTGCAAATTGAAAGGTGCAGTGCCAGCAATGCTTAGTAGGAAATGAAGTGTTGCTGAAGATGTGATTTTGGTGTGATTGTAGGTAGGTAATGTTGTAAGACGCGTCTGGGCAAGCATTTGTTTACTTACGTGACTTAATTCATCGTAGTGTACACAGCACCTGTCACTGGAGCAGGGAGCAGGGGAGCTTGGACCCTTCAAAGCGGAGCCGGCGTGGGTGGGGCGGGGCTACAGCTGTACTACACTTAAGTAAGCACCTATACTATGTAGACTATTAGGTACTTAAGTAGGTATCTACCCAGGTACACTCTACCAACACCACAGCATACCTCCTCATAATGTAGTACACTATAGTGAGTTCTTTAAAAGTTTCTAGTAGAAGCTGAGCTCTCTTTTTCGAGCTTATATGATTGTAGTGTATTGACTCGATCAAACGAGTTGGAAGGTTATTAAAGTAGCTGGGGTTTCTCAAGATGGTCACCTCTCATTCGTCATTGTAATACCTTATGTACCGAGGTTAAGTACTCACATAGGTTAAGTGGTGGTAGGCATCACCTTGGATTACACTAGGCGTTGGACAAGCCCATTAAACAATGACTTCGCGCTACAGTACAAATGTGCCCAGACACTTTACACTAAGGTAGTGACGTTAGGTACAGTAGTTCGGTAGTTCTCGATGATTACCTATTAACATTGATCTATCACGACTCATTTCATCATCCTTTTTCCTTTTGGGCCAAGTCAAGTCAAATCGACGGGGCCCGCTTACGGCAAGGAAAGCGAGAGCCCAACGCCAATTCGCTAATTGCCTGCAGCACCTTTGCCTCTCGACGTATCAGATGCGAGCCAAATCGCATTACCGCATTACCACATTACTGTTCTGGTTCTGGACGCCGGCGTTGTCGGTCCCTTAATCGGGACATTTGGACGCCATGGACCACCGTACTAGTAATCCTCCTCCGCCTCCGCCTCTTGTACCTATATACTAATTATCATACCCTCCTCGAACCATCAACGACTTGCCCTCTCCTACCACTTCCCTACCTATCCATTCCTCGACAATGTAGAAAACTGCTCTCCTAAATGAATGAATGAACGAATGATTACAGTCCTCTTTTACTGCTTAAAATTTTTTTCTGGTAGCTTGGCCTCTTCGTCTATAATCCCCGCCTTTTCCCTTCAGCCACCGTCGTCATGTCCTCGTTCGACTCTCTGCCCGACGAGTTGATCCACCAGATCCTCCACTATCTCGCCCCCGAGCAGACCCTCACGACTGTTGCACTCGTCTCCCGCCGATTCAGTGACATTGCACACGAGCCGCTCTTATGGAAATACTACTGCCAGACCGGCTTCAGGTATTGGCAGGCCGAACATCGCTTCCACGACAAGGTACACGGCAATTTGCATGACGTGGACTGGAAAGCCTTATATCTCCTGCGTCTCAAGCGCAATAGTCGCATCGCCAACCTCATCGACGGCATCGTTGCCTCTCGCGTGTCGCGTCTCGACAAGACCGAGCAGATCTGCCAGTACGGCTACGATGCGAAAGATTATCTCTTGACACAATGTCGCGTCGACGAGTCCGCTGAGGACGTCTTGGCTAGAAGGTGTGTCTCATGCTCTTCATATGCGCTGCTTACCCCCGCTCAATGCCGCTCGCTGTCGCTCCTGAATAGCGACTAGTGTACTAAAACTCAGTTCTAGATACTACTCCTGTACCGTCCTTGACAGCATACACAGAGGTCTTGCTATTGAAGAATGGGCTAAATACCAGAGATACACCGCTCGACTCTTCGAACAGAGTCCTTCTAATGTTGAGAGGCTGAACGGTGGCATGCGATTGGAGCGTGCGTTGGGTGCATTTGACATGTTCATGCTTCATGATAATGAAGGTGACCTGGACGAGGTGTGTTTGCCCCGACATGTTTTGTAGTGGCATGAGGCAATTAACTAACCTCCCAATTTATATTAGATTTGTGAGCTTCTCGATGATATTGCGTCCCGCTTTCGCGCTGCCAACTCTGATCTAGACCGGGCCACCACCAGGGCAAAGGCCACTGCCCTTGCTCGGTGGCTACATGCTAATAACATGACTGGCCTGAATGATCCCACCGAAGAGACTTACCGTTACTTACGCAATTGTCTCATCGGAAGAGCGCTTCGCGATGATCAACATCCATCGCTCCCCATTATCTCGGCCGCTATTTATTCAGCCCTAGCTTCGCGCTCGGGTTTCGAGGCCTACCCATGTGCTTTACCCAACCAAGTTCATGCCATCGTTTTATCGCCCTCTGGAATATCTTTAGACGGCGCAGTTCTCCCTCCGGAGCAACGCGAACATCAACAAACCATGTTCCTCGACCCGTATGGATCAGATGAGGAAGTCCCCATTGACCATATTCAGAACTTGCTTTTTAGACTAGGTATCTATACTGGTCATGATGACATGCTCACACCCACATCAACCGATCTGATCGTCATGAGGACCGCTCAGAATATCAGGGCCTCTTTCACTAGTTTTAGGACAATCGATCGACCCTTATCTCAGCTCATCCCCATGATTGAACTGAATAGAGGAGATTGGGCGCGTAATCTTCAACCAGCACTATATAGCATGATTTGGGCAAGCATCATGATGGTGCCCATTCTTCCTGATAACGACGAGGTGCGCTGGGATTGGCAGCAGGATGTGCGGGATCTGCTAACATATTTCTACGAATACTTCCCCGAGGACTCTTGGCTTATAGAGAAGTATGTCTGTCCCATGTACGACACCTTCGCAGCCCCTTCACGGCGCCAGGCCAGTTGGGAGCTCCCATCGAAACGCGTCCGCGATCAAATCAAAGACATACGCCGCGTAGACGCATCTACTCGTGCGCCAAGGCGGCGCAGCAGTCTTGCCGAGGGAGCCCATGTCAAGTTTCGCGTTGGCCAGGTCTTTAAACATAAGCGCTACGACTACCATGGTATCATCCTCGGATGGACGACCGAGGGTGCGGGCGGGATTGCAAATTGGGATCAGAACTCGTCTCTACGTGATTCGTGGCATGGATACAGCGAACCTTATTATCAGTGCATGTGAGTTTTCCATTGATTATCAATTTCTGCTCTTCTCTTTTCCACTAGCATATAAATTATCAATTAGTTATAACGATCGAGAACCGGGGTGCTAATTATTACACAGGGTGGGCACGGATGGCTCTGATCACCATATTATCGCTGAAGGCAGCATCGAGGCCGTTGAGCTACGGGGCGGCCTCGACGTCTTGCCTCCCGAGATCAAAGACCTAGTTCCCATGGCTGGCAAATTCTTCAAACGATGGGATGGCGAGAACGGCGTCTTTGTGAGTAACTTGCGGGAATTATTCCCCGAGGACTGAGGCTGTGCGGATACCTTCTCCCTCGATACTATGGGGTGGGTAGGCGTGGTTAGAAAGGAATGAGGGGAGTACGGCAAGAAACCCCCAATTCAAAGCTTTAAGGGCATGGATTGAATAGATGGGTGTATCCTACCCTCTAACGAATTGTTTTGTTTCACGCATTCACGTTATTATGGACATGCATTGTTTCAGTTAGCCGGTTGTTTTCTCTTGTCTGGAAAGTCGTTTTTTCCCCGTGCATTCATTTCTGCATAGTGAGGCGATGGCGGTGTTGATGGAAACGGATTGATCTCTACCCACGACGTTAGCGTTGATGTTGTTTACCTGTCTATACTTTTACTTCCGTCCTCGAGTATATACTACGCATGTGTGCTTGATTCCATATCGGTATATATCAATAGTGAAAAAGGCTTATTTATTTGTATTCCTCGCTTCTGTCCTTTGCACCCCCGCTGCGGAAAGGAATCAGGTTCGTACGGTTTAACCAACTCTCCTAGATAACAAGTAATATCTACCCTTGCGTCAGATAACACGTAGGTTCGGCTTGTAGGCCAGGCTTAGTCGCCTCGAGAGTGCATATAGATGCGTTTATTTTCTCGAGAGTCTGATGAAACACGACGAGAAGATGAGTAGATAAAGAGTTCTCTCGTGAATCCCGTGTATATCTCTCTCCATTCTTATATAGGTAGGTATATCTTGATTGTCATTTGGCAAGAGAAAAAGGACCAGGGCGGAAAGGTTGTGGAACATGCGGTACAGCCTACGTACGTACTATTATTACACGACGGTCTGTTGCACCTCTTTTATCTATCTCCTAGTTGCGGCCTATTAGGAAGGGCTGGCTTTATTAGACAGATATATAAATACATATCTACTTATGGAGTAAGAATCGAGAAGCAAAAGGTTATGTTCTGCCGGCTGCCTAGATTTGCGTCTCGTCTGAATATACTCGAATAACAATTAGCGCTGTCGATACCACCTTAAAGATAGTGTTAAATGGCATGCTTCGGCATTTAGATAATTTTTGCATCTGTCCCTACGCGACCTAGCTATGGTACAACAAGACGGAGCATATTTCGAATATCTGCAACACGTGAACACATCTCTTATGTAAATGGTTTTGCTTTCTTAGATTGACAGATAGGCACTTGATAAGAAGACGTGGTGCCATCCGAGACATTGTATATACATTTGTATTATCCCTCTACTTTCATTTTTCTCTTCATCTATTTTTAGATTCCTACCCTACTCCCTTTCACTGGCCGTCCTTGACGTCAATCTTCTCGATGAGATCACCACCAATCCTGGCAATCTCCGCGAGTACCGCTCCTCGATTCAACTCGAACGTATCCACACCCGCATCCGCCGGTCTGAATGATGACGGCATATTCGCGCTGAATCCACGGCTATGCAGCTGTGGGTTCCACAGCGCCGCTATAACAGTGTCCTCTGGCCCGCCATGGAAGAACAGTAATGGGGTCGCGTATACGGAGTTGAGACGCCTCAAAAGAGCCGGGACGGGGGACTCCGGTAAAGGTAGGGCTTCTGAGCCACCGCTCTCATCGAGGTTCTTGAAGTGAGAGTGTTTGGTCCCATCGTCCCGGAGAACACCTTTAATCGCCTTGGCCGAGAGATGGATTACGACGTCATAATCTCGAAGACCGGATTGAAAGAGTGTGCGAGGGTTGAGCTCGATTCCTTTGTCCTTGGTTACTTTGGCTGCGGATCGGGCGAGGGCGGTCATGCGCGTTGCAATGACCTTTGGGATGTTTTGTGTGTAGGCTACACCCGTGACGTCGAACGGCGTGGCGACGAAAAGTGTCGTGCGGTTCATGTTTGCATCGATCTTCCTCCACGCTTCCAATCGTGTTGAAATATCAAGACGTTCCTTGGCAGACAGAGAATCTGACGGGTCAATAATCATTGGATTCTCCCGCCAGTCATACGATGCAAGCATTAGGAGAGTCCGTAGAAAACCGGTTGATGTTGATGACGGTATGGGGAATGGGTGAGGTTGCAGGAAGGCCTGTAGTACGAAAAGTTCAATGAGTGGCTCATTGAAGTAGTTGCCAAGCCGGTGGGAGTTGAACCAGTGTTTAGTGAGACGTATTGACGAAGACAACGCAGGAAAACGAGTACAGTATGTTGAAATAGTCTGGTTATGAAGCGGGAGAATGGCGCTTCTCCACCTCGCGGATGAGAGCAGGGCTGCGGATTCGGTACGGATGTGGCGGTCGAGAGTCTTGTCTTTGGTCTGTCTGTCGAGTAGGGTTTCCTCCTGGTCGCTATGAACACGAAGACGGAAGGAAAACCCACTTTCATAAATGACATCCAAAAATGCCAGGTTCTCAGTTTCACGTTCAGCGTCTTCTAATCCTAGGTGCGTCTTGATTTCACTTTTAGCCTCTTGAAGAGAACGGGCTATCTGGAGGAGCAGCGCTATCTTCGCGCGTTGTATCGAGGCGACGTTCTCGGGCCACTTCCCGGATGCTTCAAAGGAGAGGACTACGTCAATTGGAGCCATGCCTTGCTTCCGTTGGTTGGGGGTTGGGGGGCGCAGCGATGCATATCTCATTTCGGGGCTAATAGGCGCGATCTGCCTCACAGACAGAGGTAAATCCTCTAGCTCTCGCACATCCTTCTCAAACACGGAAAATGCCTCTTTCGCGGCACCAAAGCTTGCCTTATCCGTAGGAGACAGCGAAATTATGTTCGAGAACTCTTGGCCGTGAAATTCAAGGTCATCATCAGTCAGCTTCAATCGCGACTTCAGAATGTAACTGATGATAGCCTGGCAGATGCCAAAATATCTGAGGGGGGAGTGTTCGCTCCAGTTGACTGACTCGACTATTTCACCAGAGGGGAATTGCCAAAGTTCGGCAATATCACCCCAGAACTCGCGAAATTTCGCCGCGTCCTTTTTATTCTCGTAAAGTGGCCCAAATTCTCTCCCTTGGGATGCTTTGGCAGGGTCACACATTATGCCTACCAGAATGTTTTCCGTCTTTGATTTTTTGGATGACGGAGTGACTTTCCAGGGTGTAGATTTAGGTACTTGGATGCTAATTAACTTAGCACGCTCACCAAGTGCCTTCTTTAATGTCCGATATATATCCTCTGCGAAGGCCACCATCAGGCTTCTACCGTCAGAGACACTAGATAGTGTTTGCGTAGCGTTCGGAGGAGGGCTGATTTTAACAAATAAATCAAATATTTGTAATGGTTGATTGACTTTCGTGATAAATAGTGAGTCGAATTGGTTAGCCTGTGTATCGTTAACAGCCGTTAGTGACAACTTGGCATGTTCATTCAACATGAAGGCTGAACAAGTTGTCATATTAAACAGGATATTGATCTCTCGAGCAGAGTCATACAAAACCGGACCAGCTTGGCGTACGGCTTCCGGGGTAGTCATATTTGGGCCAAGAATTACTACCTTCTTGTGCAGATTCGACGAGGCTAGGTATTGTAAGGTAGCCTTAAACAACTGCGAAGCGTGAAGTGAGGATGAAAGGACTGGTTCACCCTTTCTACCCCCGGTTTGAAGTAAAAGTGCCATTAGAACCGCCCAATGAAAATGGCCAAAGCCACCGTCAGCTATATCGCCCCCAAATCCACGTTGCTGTAGCCAGGTACGACCTAGTATACAAGCATCCTTGAAAGAAGCGCACGTGTTTGATGTGTGATGAAGGAGCTTCAGATATGATACGAACTGGCTCTCCGCTTTGAGGGTATTATTATAGAAAGGGGTCGACACCTTGCTGTCTTTTGATTCCTCGGCGCCATTCCGACGAATGGAATTACTAGTAGCTGACAGTTTTGCTGCTGGGAAGTAGCCCTCAGGCGCATTCGGCAAAATCGTGATCTGGTAGTTGATCTGCTTCCCCTGAGACTCTTTATTTCCTGCGTTTTGAGTCTTCAAAGATTGACCTTGTGGCCGCGCAACGAGAACGGGAAGTAGCGCATTTCCATTAAAATTTGTGTATGTAAAATCCAAATCGGAAAACTTCTTGCGCAGGGCGTCAGTGATGTAGGCCAGGAAGAAGGCCCTCTTGTAGAAGTAGCGATAGTCCCGATAGTCCTTCTCAGAGAATAGGGTAGCTGGCATGACCACGATCATATCCACAGCAAAAGTGGATTGTGACTTGACCATAGTTTGCGACGTATAGGATCCTACAACGTTGATATGGGTGGGTTTTTCGTAGGAGACTTTATACGGGCAGTTTTTCGCAGGCTTCGGATCGGGGTAGGGGATGGCGGTACGGTTCACCTTTTCCCAGCTTGCGGATGCTTCGTCGATCTTGTATAATTACACTAGTTAATAATCTGCTATATATACCATCTAGTGCGTCGCTGTGATGTTTCTGGTGTACATACGGGAACGGGGCCATATTGTTCAAGACCGTCGATTGCCTCTTTGAATTGGCGCAGAGTCTGGTCAAGACCAGGAAATGCTTTGGAATAGTCCAACTTGACCTCCTTTAATAACTCGTCGGTTTCTAACACAAAGGCGCTCGAGCCCGAAGCGCCCATCGAGGACGATGCAACATTTTCGAGAGTCGGTCCTTCATGGGCGTGATCCAGCTTTCGCCGTTTGGGTGAACTGGATTCCATATTTTCTGCAACAATTCTAAAATCGAAAAGATTTCAACGGAGGAGAGCCCGCAGATGCAAACTACACGGGTGCCCAAAGATTGCTTGCGATGTTAACCTTGCGATTTGTCTGTCCCGCTTCCCATAAATTTTTGGAACAACTGCCAATGCTTTATCGATAAGAGACTCTATTCCGCAGTGGGTACCTCCTCCTTAGTACTACTATGTACAGTACCTAATGTAGTGCTCTAAAGCACTTAAATATTCTAGGATTTACCTACGGAATCATAGGCAATTACATACGAATTTGCGGAGGTAAATTTGGTTGCCTTGGATAGAACTTCAATGGAACTTCAATGGGATCTCATATTGATTCTTCTAAGTAGCTAGATGACTTGGTTAGATACTGTACCGCCCCTAGCCTAGTCCATTAAACTGTGGTTTACGTATTAAGTTGAACATGGGACCAGCTATTCATTATCTAAGTATCGACCGGTAGTTAATCAACTAGAAATAAATGTTAAAACTATTTTGATACGGATATCGAACAAATATTTGGTACATAGACAAATTCGCCATTGTCACCATAAATGAACTAGACTAATAGGTCTTTTTTGATCATTTATTGTTTTATTCTTCCTTCTCTATCCCTTCTCGGTTACCTAGTGATCGTCCTACCTAGTTTGCTCTTACATCAAGTCCTAGTTGATCTACCACAAGTAACACCACTGGGTTATACCGAGTACAAACTACTTAAGTTAGGTTACAGTAGGTAGTTGATACCGATGCGATGCGTAAATGATTATCCTAGCCTGGTTTTCACTTTGCCGCCATTTTCCGACACAAAGTCCGGAGACCATCCGCCTTCCCCAGTTCCGCACCAGTCCGTCAGGAACCGGTCCATATTATTGGAGAGAGCTAAAGCTCTAGACAGGGATGTAATGGGGCACCGGCAGGGTAAGCTCGTGATAGGGTCAATACATAGCCGACAACAGCTCCCGCGATTCGGAATACAACCGGGGTATATCCCACCAAAAGTCGCCTTCATTGAGTAGGTTTCTCGAAACATTACGCTTATTTCATCAGCATTTCCACAAAGACAGAATTGTTTGTTGCTCGATTGTGGTAATCTCGAGGCTTTGTGCAACAATTCCCCCGACTCACCCAATCTCGATAATAATTGGAGACAAGTCGCATTAGCGAGAAGCGGCAGATACATCAGTTGTAATTCGATCCCTTGGAAGAGCCGGTGTCGCGATGCCTTCACCAGCAGTCTGTATGCGGACGATGAGAGTCTACTCTCGTCATGGCTCCAATGTAAGTAATGCTAAACATGTCGTTGTTATTCATGAGGTGTAACCTCACGTATTGACTGTATATTCTCGCAGCACGTCCGGATCATGGCTAGGGCGTTTTCTGCCACATCCCGCAGACCTGAGATCAACAAAATCTACCCCTCTGCCTCAGAGGCACTCAAAGATATGAAGCCTAACACAACCCTTCTGTGCGGAGGATTTGGTCTTTGTGGTGTACCTGACACGTTGATCAATGAAATGTTGAAAAAGCCTGAGATAACCGGTCTGACGGCTGTTTCCAACAATGCTGGAACTGATACCTCCGGCCTGGGCCAACTATTGAAATCAAAACAGATCAAGAAGATGATCGCGAGTTATATCGGCGAAAACAAGACCTTCGAGTCGATGTATCTGACCGGCCAAGTCGAGCTAGAGCTCACCCCTCAAGGCACTCTAGCCGAGCGGTGCGCTGCCGGTGGCAAAGGTGTTCCGGCCTTCTACACACCCGCAGCCTTTGGAACAGTGGTACAAACAGGAGAGCTACCTTTAAGAAATAAGAGCGACGGCACGCCCGATCAGTTTTCCTACCCGAAAGATGTCAAGGTTTTTAATGGAAAATCATACCTCCTAGAGCACAGCATCGATGGAGACTATGCATTCGTCAAAGCTTACAAGGCCGACAAACTCGGCAACTGCCAGTTCCGTCTTGCCGCTAACAACTTCAATGGCGCTATGGGTCGTAATGCTAGGATGACCATCGTCGAGGCTGAGCATATCGTCGAACCCGGTGAGATTCCTCCCGAGGCTGTCCACCTCCCAGGTATCTATGTGAAGAGGGTTATTCAGAGCACCGCCGAGAAAAATATCGAGAAGTATACCTGGACGAAAGATGACAACGATGCCGATGCCAAGAAGGTACTCGGCTCGGGCGATACAGCTGCCAAGAGAGAACGCATCGTCCGGAGAGCCGCTAAGGAGTTCAAGAATGGCATGTATGCTAATCTCGGAATCGGTATGCCCATGCTCGCCCCTGGGTTCGTCGGCCCCGAGGTCGAGGTTCAACTACAGTCCGAGAACGGTATTCTCGGACTTGGCCCTTACCCCAAGCAGGGTGAGGAGGATGCCGACCTCATTAATGCTGGCAAGGAGACGGTTACCCTACGCCCAGGCGCCGCCGTGTTTGGCAGCGAAGAGAGTTTCGGCATGATCCGTAGCGGTCGTATTAACCTAACTATTCTTGGCGCCATGCAAGTCAATACCACAGGCGACCTGGCCAACTGGATGCTTCCCGGTAAGGTAAAAGGCTTCGGAGGTGCTATGGATCTAGTCAGCAACCCCAGCTCCACTAAGGTTGTTGTGACGATGGAGCACACGGACAAGAAAGGAAACCCCAAGATCGTGAAGCAATGTGCCTTTCCCTTGACTGGCCGTGCTTGTGTATCAAGAATCATCACGGAACTGGTAAGCATTTATTATTTCACCGCATGTTGTGCTTTTTCTTATCTAACCTTACTATCTAGGGCGTATTTGACGTCGATTTCTCTTATGGCCTCACACTTATCGAGATTGCGGATGGTGTTACTGTAGATGAGATCAAGAGCAAGACTGAGGCGCCATTCCGGGTGGCCGACGATCTCAAACCAATGCTCTAAAGCTAAGAATGAGGTCCATAAATGGCCCTTTATTCATCATGTATAAACTATTTACTGGTTCTAGCGTTGAATTTTAACATTGGGGAGCATTTTTTGTTTTATTATAAGCATTGAAGATGAGAGAGAAATATCCATCTTGGCAGAACTAGGGTTAGTGGTTAGCACTGGGTTCCAGGCGTTTCTGGCGCTATAAATTTAGCAACTATATACCTGAAATACCTACGGTAAAAGCACCTATAACTATAAGTACCTAAAACAAACTATAGGTCAGATTCTACCCAAGCTTGAATATTGATACTCTCCCCCCTGATCTTTTCAAGCCGTCCTACACACCACAAAACAACCCCCCAACCATATGCTGCAGATGATTATTTTCATCACACCTGCATTATCATTCCGCATGTGGTGATCGCCTACTCAAATTTTAACATGGCTTCCTTCGGCTCCGGGGGCGCTTCCAACTTCCTCGACCGATCCACTGGCCAGATGGGTCGTCAATGGGATATCCCAGTACCCAGCACTATGCCGAAGCCATGGAACCGGGTTAGTGGACTTTGCACCAATAATCACTGGCGCAAACCATCCCGCATTGGCGTAGAGTCCCTCGTCGATATTTGTACAAGGATTGCCGTACGGAATATCGACCAACTAGACCAGGCGCATCTTCAGCACCTCCCTATCCGGTGTACGTGAGAAATCCTCTTATTCTGGCTGGATTCACATGTTATGAGATTTGGCTACTCGCCAACGTTTAAGCCTTGGGGGCTGCCTAGAAAAGAGATTGCTTGCTAACAGTTCTGCCGAAGTGGTGGGTAGAATATGGGAATACGTAAAGGGCCTCGAGGCGCCATCCCTGGAAACCTGGAAACTCTTTGCAACAAGAATTACAAAGGATCAAGAGATGGAACATTACATCAGTCTCCTCTTGATGAGCCATAGCGCTTCAATTCCCAAGGCGCAGCCCCTTGCGGCATACATAATGCCTTTAGTTTCTAATACTTTCGACTTTCTGACACACCTTACCATCGCTGGCCAGGTCTACTGTGGGACCCACGAGCTGCTACAGCTTGTCCAGTTGAAGAATCTAGCTGTGCTTGAGATCCTTGACCTAGCGAATCATGATGAGGGTGCATTCCCACAGTTAACAGACTCGGTCCTACGAGAGTGGTCCACCACGCCTAATCCCTTTCCGCTCTTGAGGATTTTGAGAATTTGGGGCAATGATCACACTACAAGACATTCCCTCCGCTATATCCAGGCGTTCCCTTGCCTTGTCTTGTACGACGTCGCTGGGAGAAAGCGCGACTGGAAAAGGAAAGGTGAGGAGTCCGTTTGGGAACCAACTAAGAAGACCTGGACAAAACATCTGGAAGACAATCTGCGTAGGCATTTTCATCTTGTTGAGACTGGTGGTGTTTATGATCGACAGAAGCCAAAGCCCCATACAGGAACCGAAACCACAATCCCTAAAATAATACCTATTCCTTCCCGGGGAGATAATAAAAAGGAGCACGGGGGACCAAGAGAATTTGAAGATAACCTCAATCTAAGGGGCGTGTTTGCGGCCTGGCGCTCTTTGGAGCCACTTGGATTATCATACTCTTCCTACTCTGGGCTCTCAGAATTTCCCAACACTGTTGGGTTTTGGGGCTTTCTGATGTATTGCTATATCGGAAAACTCTTATCGGATCAAGATCTACGCGCACAGGGACTCAAGATTGGCGAACGTGCGCTTGGCCTGGGGGGCTTCATCCTTCCACCCCGACCTATGTTCAACTTAGTTCTGGGTGAGAACTTGTCCAGTCCCCGGCGACCCATGGAAGAGGCGCGGCCATGGGACGAGCACGACTGCAATCGTATTATTTCCACAGGAAAGAAGTTCGAAACCCAGCTCACTTTTGTCCGACACGGCCGCCACGAGGGAAAATATGAAGCATCAGGATCAACTACTATGAGAAGCGAAACTGTCAAACGTCCTGCTGACACTTCTACTGCAGCTCATATACCGCTTAAAAAGCGAAGGGACGTCTCAAGTCTTCTAGAGTCATTCAACTAGGGCTAGAAGAATCGTGGGCCTCTATTGAAAGCCTAATTGTGTATGCCGGAGCTATCCTTATAGTATCGGCAATAAGCATCTAAATGAAGCTTGTGGATTAGGCGTAGGGATACAGGCGTATCCCCGCGGAGAGTATCAGTGTCGGGCCAACGGAAGACGTGCCATAGGAAACTTCGAGAACGGTAGGACCCTACAGTAATAATGAGAACTGTAGCATGAGCTAGCCATATCATGCTGCCGCTGGCAACTTGAAAAAGGGAGGTTACGCCTGAAGAAGTATGAAGGTAAAACGGACATTTTAAACAGACTCTTTGCAGTCTGAAACCCCCAGTTACATGCGACTTGAGCCAGCTCTACCAGTTAATATGCGGCTACATCCGAGAGCCTAAACATCAAGCTCCGCTGCGATAGTAGTAGAAGAGGCGGGAAGCTTCCGAAGATCTTGGATGGCTTGGAATTCTTGTATCATCCCTTCGTTTCTTGAAATTGTGGTGTAAGCTCAGGCTCTACAGCTTAGCTACTTATCACCGGAAACCTCTATTTAAATTATGTTCAAGAATGTAAAATTAAACTATAACAAGGGTTTCTGCGAGTAGTGCGTGTGACATGAACAGTTAGTATAGAGTACTCTGCTGACTCATTGTGGCGGTGCGAAAGCTTCCCCTGAAAATAGTTTTGTCGGAAATATATCTTCTAGCGGCTGCAGCTGCACTTCCTTGATAAACATACATACACAATACTAAACCATCTTGAATCTCATGTTTTAATATAGCGGCCCTAAACTGTCTCTGTAATAGTACGAAATATGTAAATCCTATCTGCTCAGTCCCCAGTTTTTGACCACCTTTTCCAGATAATTTAGTATTGCGATAAGACATACAAGGTCATAAAAAGCCAGCACCGTAAAGGGGGAATCAAATCTAAATACAGCCACCAACAAGAAATAGTTACAGATCATGTGATATGAGGGTATAGGTAGCCCTTAGATCGCCCCTTGGATCGTAAGGCGCCGAAGAGTCTATCACCGTAACAGATTATTGGTACATTGAAGAGAATTCCAAATCCTTGATGATAAGTCCTTGTGGCAAGGTATAGTCGAACGAATCTCATACCAGCCAGACTGCAGCCACGGCAGCTACAACTACACCGAAAAATGCCGAATGAGATGAGAATGTCTTGGAAACTCCGCTGTCGGGATCCTGAGAGCCATCATTTATGGTGTCGAGGGATGCCCTGGAAGGTCCGACGACCTTGAGACAGGACAAGGACGCGTCTGCTTCGGTAACAATGCTCTCATTCCCCGTTGGAAAGAAGAGAGTCAGAATGGGCGTGATGGCGTACATTGCTGCCTGTGCCTCGTCGGCTAGGCGGCTTCCCTATGGGCGAAAGCCGTGTTAGTCTATATCATAGGACGTAGGACGTGGGAAGTTCTAGAGAATTGATAGAGGAGCAGTAGCATTTTAACATGTGGGAATATGATGTTCGTACATTTATCTGATACTCGCTCGCAAGAGTCAGCTGGTTTTCCTTGGGGAGGACGGGCCAGCATGTGGAGGAGGAGTTCCTGTCACCGGATAGCGGCTGGGGTGCTCCATTTCCTGAGAGTACTATCATTTGCAAGATTGAGTTAGCACGAAGGGGTTGAGGGAGATACTCAGTGGAGATTTACCAGCAGAGGTGAGATTGGTCCAGGATCCCTTTGAGATGGACAGACACGCATTATCCATGTTCTTTTCTAAATCGTCCTGTAGCATGGCACATGCCTCTTCACTGGAAGGAATGTCGTTTCCGAAGCTGTCGAGTAGCTTCTTTGCGCGGTCGAGTAGAGCAGTTACACAGCTGGATCCCATCGCATCGGAACATGTACCCTGGGCAGTGTCTTGATTGGCATCGACTTTGTCGAAGGAGAGTGCAGCCTCAACGCCGTGAAGCAGCACGGCACAGGCTCCAGTATCGCCCAAATCAAGGTCAGGCGACGTGCCGAGGTAGAAGGCGCTGTGGAACGTCCGGCTATTGTCAGAAGCGTCGGTGATGTTGAAGCCCTTGGTCCAAGATACCTTGTCCCTGAGGTCCTCGTTCTCAGTAGGAATGCGAGTGAGGCCGACATAGGGAAATGAGTTGCCGGCCACAGTGCAATCGTCATTCGCGCTGTCTGTGCTGCTGGGTGGACATTCTAATTCGGCGCAACCAACGATGGTCTGGTTAAGTTCCTGAGCGCGCACATAGGCGACCGACAGCGCCAGTGCGACGGAAAGATGCTTCATGTTTAATTGATAGATCAGAAATTCTAAATAGTTAGTGGTGCTGAAAGAGAAGGGGCCTCGGGCGGGTTGGTCTGCTTCCGCGTATTTAAAAAAGATGGAAGAAAGATCAGGTTCGGTCTTAAGTTGTCGTACCTTTCTTTTTACTAAGAGGCTCGGGTTGTACCACTCTTGGTGTTGTGCCAATTGGGAGCAGTCCCTAGACCAACAGTATTATTAGGCAGGTGGCAGTGGCAAACCCGAGCACTGCCGCTGCTACTGCTCACTACCAAGAGCGGTAAACTGTTTCATCCTTTCAGTGCTGATGCTGTAATACTAAGAAGTACTTAGGTATTGAAGTGTGGTGTAGAAGCGTGATGTAAATGACGGCTGCAGGCTGTCTGTTGGGGGTGGTCGCTACGTCGAGCCCCTGCATGACACATTTAATACGAGTCGCTTTACCGGAGCGACAGTTGTCCCTTTTGTCTTACTAGTACCTATAGGCCCTAGATGCGGCGAAGGGAAATGAACAATTAGGTAACGCCGCATTTAAATATAGGTCGCCTTCAATTGCCTCAGGAATCTTAGAGTGTTGGAATTCAGCTGTGTCAGCCCTTGCTTCATTCTAAGACATAGCTGCAAGGGCGTCTGGAATGGGTAAGGCGTGTCACGTCGGCGATTGCCGACTTCTTCTTTGTGTATATATAGACCCAGAATTGCAGGTGCAGGGAGATGAATAATCAAAGGATTTAGAGGAATTATTGTAATTCAAGGTCACATTCCGAGCCTTACATAATAGATAGACCCTGTTATAGCTATAGAGCTATCATACACAAGTACCTACATAGCTATCAAGGTGCGTCTGACCTGCATAACTTCACATCATGTGATGACAGTCTTGGGATGCTGTAACCGTTGCTTGCCTTTGGAACCCAAAGATCAGCATCAATATCGAGGGCTCAAAATCGATGACTGGGGCAAGGTACGTTCTTTTCCGCATTTTATCAGACTCCGCCTCCTTTGTTTCTATATCTGTTATTGCTCTTTTGTTGAAATCTTTTATTTTGATCCTTGCTTTCCTTGTATATGCAGCCTTATATCAAGTTTGGGTTTTTTTGGGGGCGGTCTGTAAGACCCAAATACTAGGATTAGCATGACCTAGCCGAGAGATGTGAGCAAAGCTTGTCCTTAATTTAGGGTTCATCAAGTAAGATAACTGGGAAAGGCCTCAACTCTGCGAATGGTCGTCGATTTTGACACACTCTGATCTCCTGTCTTTGTGCTGGACTATGTTGGCAATTAGTTACAGCATTTGCCTTTGACGCATAACAGCTCTCATAGCCCAATTGGAATGGCACGTCGCAACTGTAATATGTAGACCTATAGACCGTAGCTTGAATCTAGTCATAACACACTGGAGCGGCGTCTACCGTCAGCTCAATTCACTTCGCGTCTGCGGCTGACTGGCGAAATCCTCCTTGGTGCCTGAAGTCTGATAACCCCGGCCACGAACTATTCTGTGCTTTCACGTTGTAAGAATTGTCAAATATCGTCATCATGTGGGGGTGGTTACCTGTTGTCACACCTTCTGGAACGGAGAAGGCGTTATGTACATAAGCAAAGGTACCAGTTTAGTCAGAATTAGATTCTTTGCATAACATCAGATATTCAACACCCCCTTATACTTAGGTTCTGATACCTTTTGCGTAGGTATTGAGGATCAAGCCAAGACTAAAGGATGGAAGCGGCGACATCGACACGGCTGAGGTTGCGCCACTGCGTTCACGAAGGATACAAACCCTCCTGACGGAGATTGCGAGAAATCCCACTTTGGCCGGATATCGCATTGAGTTGCCATCAATCGGAGGGAGTTACAGTACTAGGTAATTATTAGGTAGTCAGCATCAAACTAGGAATTGTCTGTGCCGTTACGGCTCGTCCGGGCTTCTGTTGATCTCATGCTAGGAGAGCAACCTCGGGGGACTGGTTGAGGCCGAGAGTCTTCGATAAACCAGTATAAGTAAATCTGGTTCTCGCTCGTTGTCCAAGTTCAGGTTAACCCAGGAGCAGCAACAATCTCTAGTTTTTCACTGACTTTCTTCATTCCTTCACTTAAGTACTACGAATACCTTCTTGTACTCATTCGTTAAAGCCACACGCTTGCTAATTCGTAAAGATATTCTATACTTCCCCAATAACTTACTCTCATTTCTTTATATAAACACCACACCGCTTTGTCACAATGGCTGCTGTTGTTGAAGCTATTGGCCTAATCTCTGGGGTACTCGGTATCATCCAGTTTGGTATCGATAACTTCTCCGCGGATGAATCCGAAGGGTCCACCGTCAGAATCACCGTGGGCCTTGATTTCGACGGTGGTCTCAGTAACTCAGGAGGAGACCTCCCTGATATTCGCCTCTTCAATGAGGTTGGTGGCTTCCTAGGCATCACTGCAGATCCCGGCAACGTCGACTCAGGCACATTCGAAGATATTACCATCAAACACAAGGACGACGCCGGTAACCAGGCCACTTATACGCTCTTCTCGGCCAATAACGACGCAATCTGCATCGCAGCCGCTTCTATCACTTGGCCGAGCGGTGACAAGTACGCCTGGGTTGGCGACTGGGGTCGCCAATGCGGTGGCTCTTGGTATTATTCCAACACCTACGTTGGCTCATCCCAATACAAACCCAGTTGTCTATGGATTGACGCCAATGGTGATCAGCCTCAAACGGGCTTTCAGGTCCACTGGCCCGAGTTCGTAAACAAGGGCGATTCGATGATCCCTGTTACCCCTGAGGACCAGGCTGCTAGAATCGACTACCTCTGCAACGCGGGGCCGCCGTTTAAGTTGCGCACTCAACCCGATACCGACCCTAGGGATATTACCTACTGGACCCCTCAAACCCGCCGGTCTTCTGAACTAGATGAACGAGATGCCACCGCTACATCTTATAGTCCCTCCAAACACGCCGTCTCTGCTAAGTTCCGCCGTAATAACCCACAAACAAACGGCACGACGGTCCATGATATGATTGGAATGAGCCTAGTAATAGGTGACAGCGAGCTTCATAAAGCCACGGACCTATGCGGTAGCGAAACTTCTTATGGGCCGGATTTCGTCAATGTGAAAACAGGCATGTTTTGCCGGATGTCGGACAAGACGCTCTGGCCTATCTGCAACGGCGCCGACGTAACCGACAACTGCTTTAACGTCGATTCGCAGCAGCTCATCGTCAACGGACTTGCGGCCCGAGGTGAACCATATAAGAAGGTCATCGATTGGACCTCGAGTCAGTAGGGGGCAACTCTCAGCTGTGCTCAACCACCTTGTACACTTGTATTTTAAGTTTTGCTAGGAGCCACAATTGGGTTCCTTTTTGTACACTATGTTATTTTATAGAAGTTCTTGTGTTTATTTAATTAAATGAAGTTTTTTCATCCCTGCAAATTGCCTGTAAAAAAGTGAGGAAAAGTAGTACGGAGTGAACACATTCTTTTGAGTCGCATTTTTTTTCTTTACATACTTACTAAATGTGATGTCTCTTGGGTCCCGATGTGTATAGATAGCTCAAGCATTTGACCAAATAAGGATTATGTATAGGCAAAAGAGTAGCAGTGTTTAATACGTATTTTACTAGCCTACTCTTTTCGAGGGAACCGGAGAGGGGACTAACTTTTGTTTATTTTTGCGCTGCCTTCTTTTCTCCAAGCTGATAGCCATGAACAAAAAATGTAATAGGTTGTAAATTTCCTGGCGTAGCTGGAGCCATAATTTCAAATTTAAGCCTGTCGAATCAGGAGTTATATATTAAAACACCTGACCACCTCTTTAGTCAACGGCGGAAGGTTCTAAATCGCTTTGAAATAATAGAATGCCTAAAATGGAGCCGCTATAGCCTTTTAGGTTATTAATAGCATAGTAGACGTATATTGCGTTCCATTTCTTAAAACCTAGAAGAATGTGGCCCCTCTATCGGTAATGCCTGGCGGAACCGGACTGGCTAACTAACTTTTGGCGATGGTTAGCAAGCAACTAAAGAACCATCTTAAGCATACTCCTCTAAATAACTTTCGGTCTATGTTGGCCGTCAACCCCACTTAGATATATTACCATAACAAGATTGGCATGGGATTACAGTTATGTGAAGAGCTCCGGCAGCGGTCGTAGGTGGTATGGGGACTCCATTGTTGGGTCCCAAAACCTCGAGTCTTAGAAGCATACTAAGTCTTCAACATTTGTATGCAAAATTTTCGAGCTCTTTGATTGAAAAAGAGTTACTGGAGATTGTTTCTCGTGTGTTTAAATCGCCATATACAAAAACGGGCATACAATGACCGGGGGCGGACACCCGGTCCTCGCGCCCCTGCGATCGTCTAAAGTCGTCTAAGAATCAACGAAAAGCTAGACAAGGCGAGCATGTAGGCTTCGTGCTTTAGCAAAAGAGTTTAATTTGCTATACAGTATGATTTAAACTAGACTTCATTCTTCTCCGGCATGCGCCTTCATCCGCGCTATCATCTGTCCCATCGCCTCATCTTCATTAGTTGTTTCCTTGTGAGGGAGGGTGTGATATGCGGGAAGCAGGAGAGCCTCATCAACTTCCTTATATATCCCATGATCAACATGAATAAGGTGACCGCGGCGAGACTCGTCGGCCATAAGGTTCGCGGCCGCTCGCGCCACTGCACTAGCTGGTTGAGTGTAGATACCGAATTGATTAAATAGCTGCTGCACTACTATGCTGCTTGCTGTCCAACTAGGTGCTACAGCGTTTATCCGTACGGGGACATTCTGCGCTGTGAGCGCTGAATGCAAGCCGCGCATTAGTCCGAGTGAGCCGTGTTTAGATACCCCTGTCGGGTGTTAGCTTATGGTCTTACGCTACTCCGGGGAATAAGGATTACTAGGAAACACTCACCATAATCGACGGCACGGAAGCGCTGTAAGGCCGTCGCAGAGTTGTTGATGACGATGCTACCCCCATTAGAATTCTGACGGATATAATGGATGGCAAGAGTCGCTGTGTTTATTGTGCCTTTCAGGTTGACATCAAGGACTAAACTAGTCGGCTCCTTCGGATCTCCGTTGTCGTCAAGCTCAATTCCACTCACGTAGTCGGCCACCGGCCCGACGCCGGCATTGGCGAAGACGTGGTCGACTCGGCCATGGAGTTCTATGGCTTTCTTGAATAGTCCTACTAAATCCTGCCATTTTGCCACGTTGGTGTTGTGGAAGGTGAATTGTGCCGAGCTCACTGCGCCCTCTTCGGGCTCGCGTAGATCGGCGCCAATCACAGACGCACCGAGCGAGAGAAGGAGCTGGACCGTCGCCAGTCCGATTCCCATAGAACAACCTGCAACAGGGCTTTTGTAAGTTATAATTCAACGAAAAAGGGCAGAGATTCCATTAAACTAGAGAGTCGGCTATGGCACCTGTAACAATGACTACTTTGTCCTTTAAACTGGCTAGAGAATCGTCGGTAATTACAAATTCGGCCATTGCGCGTGCTTGGGGTATCTCTGCAAATTTGGGGTGGTGCTGATGAACTAAGTGCGCACGACAAATGAAATCTTCTATTGCGCTAAAACTGTGAACTCTAGGGATAAAGAAGGTCGTGCCGTGTCATTATTATTGTTATTTCTTAATGGAATATCTCGGCCTTTTGCTATATCTATTGCAAATCCCGCGAGTTCCAAATGCTCACCAACAATAAATTGTAGATCAGGTGGCTGATCTGCGCGCGCCTCGGAACCACGTAATACAACCTCTTATCACTCTTAGGCGTCCATTTAGCACCTGCATTCCAGGTCACTTCTTCTCTGCATTATTGACGCCCAATCACCTTAGCATTCGATACCGCGACTATCGACTTTGCGATAGTGTTCAAATGATCGGCCTAACTACCCCTCCTGACAGCGGGAACAATGCGTACCCGCATCCGAATCGGAACTGGACTACCTGATACCGCCAATTGTTCGGCTTGAATGGAAAGCGGGCCGTTGTACAGAGGAGATTAGAATAGAATACGAGAATATCAGCTGAGCTGAGGAAAGAAAGTAATCTAAGCTTTGTTCACACTTATGTCATGTGAACTCTTCGAGCTTACGATGTTTCGAACTCGGCAATAGGTCCTATATCACATTCTTGTCCTTATCGGTGTTTATATAACGAATACCGCCGTTAGCGGCCGTAGGAATGGCACTCCTGTCCGCTCCGAGGTAGTGATCGTCGTAATCACTTCGGCGCCCTTTGGAGACGGCCCTGTAATTATCCGGTATTGTAACCATCCTTCCTGCGATGCTTGGAGTCACCCCAGTGTCTGAATCGATATGCATCTACCGGCATATATGTGATTAGATACGAGAGGGGTCACAGAGTTCCTGTCATTAGGTATACTAGATAGAGCAAATGCATACAATGATGCAAGATTAGGTAGCACCGAGCGTTGCAAGGAAATTCTATTATATATTAAAACGATATAATAAGTACTTAGCCCATAATCCAAAATAAACTAGATTAGTAAGAATTTTCAGATCTTCACCGTCCACCCTGTGCCCGTCCGTCTCATTCTCACAATTCTTGCCCCAAAGATGAGAGACGAACCGAGTATCAAGCTCGCCCCAGCGAAACCTTGCGCGCCGTTATATCTCCCGCCGCTAGCGGCGATTATAGCGCCAGCGATTGGATTCCCGGTCAGTGTGGCGAAGCTGACTATTGTGAACACCATCCCTATGCGGGTTCCCTGCTTGCGCGGGTCCGTGGTCAATGAGCTAAGTCCTGCTGGGAATAAGCTCTGAATACCACCAGCTGCGATCCCATAAAACGTGGCCCATATGTATAGCTTCGTGGCAGTATCGATAACCATCCAAGCAAATATAGTGACACCACCTAGAAGAGCAAAAGGAGCGAGAATGGTGAGGGGGCCGTAGCGGTCAGCGAGGTGATTCGGCAGCAATCGGCCAAGAATGCTGACGCCGTTCAGGATCAACACCAAGTTGAGGGAGTCAACATACGATAGCGAGGGGCGAACGAAGGAGGTATTACGGCTGAATGCGCCGAGATAGTAGAAGGGAAAATATACCCCCCAGAAGTTGAAGAACATCCCTATGGCATAGAAGGTGTACTCGAACTCGCGGAATGCCGACAAATCAACGAGTGAGCCGGTGCGTCGCGGGGGGACGCGCGACCGCATAAACGCTACTACGAAGAGCATGGTAACCACCATTACGAGGCCCATGGCGCGAAGGGTCCAAGCAAATCCGATAGTAGGCAGTAATTGGCGGGCCATGGCAGGATAGACGAGGCCGCCTGTAACGGTGCCGGAAGCAGTGAGGCCGATCGCGAAACTACGCTTCTTGCTGAAATACGTCGCAACGGTCGTGATAGCTGCACAGAACAGACACCCACATCCGATGCCCATGGTAAGCCCCTGTGCGAGGATAAGCTGGTAGTATTCTGTGGCCGCGGACGTGGTGAAGATGCCGAGTGCCAGAAACGCGGTGCCGACGGCTAAAATGGGCCGTAGAAAGCCAGCGTCAACCATGCGACCCGTGAACGTCCCGATGAAGAACGTCAGGAACACGGTGATGCTGCCGATCCAGGAAATGTCTGACGGAGGGCGTCCTAGGAGCTCCGTGTAGTATGTTTGGAAGACGCCGAATGAATTGATGAAACCCCATGTGTTTGTGATGATCAAGTGACCGCATAAACCTATAAGCCCGCTGTTTAGTACGCGGTCGATCAGGTATGTATGAGCCCTGTCACATGACGAAAGAAAGAAAGATCACACAACGCGGAAATCAGTGTTGCTTACACATTAGCCAGGCTTTCTTCCCACCATCTGGAGGCGGTCCGGGGTTCCAACTTGCGCTGGTAGAAATTCGGCTCAGCACCCGGCCCAGCGCCCCGACCGCGCCGCTTGCGTTGGTATCGAGAAAATCCGGCTCCGGTTCTATCCTCCATTGATCGTCTTCCTCGTTGTCCTTCGATGCCGCTTCCCCCTGAGCTGGCTGTTGCCCTTGTCTCGTGGCATCTCGAGTGCTTTGCTTCTCAATGTCTATCGGTAATTCTCCATCGCTGGAGCTCGGTGTAGTAGAGTTTGGCATATTCCGAGCGTGCTGTAGCTGTTCGGGACCGGGGTTCTTGATTGAATTCGTACTTAGATAAGTAGGAAACTTCACTTTCACTCAATGATAAGGATCAAAAGGCCCTTGCATATCATGACAAATATTCGTGGATTACTGCTGAGTTGTATCTAACAACAAGATGCTCAACTGTAACGGAAGGCTATAACGACGAGATTACTGAAGTGGGATGGAGACAAATGACGAGTCTATTAAGTGGTTCATATGGGGGAACCGAAGACACAGCTAACGCCGAAATCAAGATAAGGGGGGACGCGCAGGTCGAAGTGCGCTCCGACTATTACAGGGTATGACCAATACTCGACACAGGCGAAAAGAATTTGCTCGGCCCGTCGCCTCTAAGGAGATACCCATCCCCCGAACCGGAGCTGACTGACACATCGACAAACGAAACCCACTTCCCGCATCCTTAGTTAGCCGTTCAAGCATCTGAAGGCGACCGACCCGCACCGGTGGGACCTGGGGAGTATGGATATAGAGCGGGGATGGAGGTACTACTAGTGTAATTGGAACTTGTTTGAAAGGAACATAAGATCGCTGTCGATTGTCAATAAGAGGCTTGCTATTCGTAAGCTTGAGGGGTTTCTTTTTACCGTGACACGACTATAGGGCGTGTTGGCGAATAACTCGCATACCGACTTCGGGAGCGTCTGACTTGCTTCGTTCTCGGAAACGGACCGCCGCCACCGTGTTTGAAGCCCGGAGGCTCACGATTGGTCGTGATGATCCGAATCCCTAGCAATTCCCGGATGCTGGAGAATTAATTAGCAATAGAAACATTAATTATTTGACATCTTTTAATCTGATGTCATATTTTTGAACCCTGACAAAGTTACTCGCTTCTCGGTGCTGTGGATAGGTGTATAGATGGTTGAAATACCCGAGGCCCTAGCGGAAATAAGCCGGAATTGAAGAAGACGAAAAAAAAGAAGGATTATTCAGATCCTGGGTAGCCTGTGCTTTGATCCTAACAGGGACGATAATATCCCCCACATTAATAATGACAGCTGGATCGAGGTATTTCCGCATTAAAAAAAATCCTAGCTTTAGGAGTTAGATCATGTATGTGTATCAGTTCCAATCCAAATCAAAACGGGAAGTTCAAATTGATTTCGTGGGGTTAGAGAAGGATATCCTGCACTTATCGGAGCTGTCTCCGTTTCCCCTTGCCTGCATCATGCCTGTTCAGAAAAGCGAGTAGAGCGAGGATGTTGGCTTTTGGTCTGTACGAAGAGCGTGGGGAATTGAGGCAAGTGCCTCTGCTTCCTCCGCACTTCAGGATGCTCACCAAGCCTTAACATATTCCTATTACCTCTATCCGCGTATTTAGAAGCATTCGAATGTTGAATATCCACTGACAATACTTGGATGGATGGCAATGGTTGGATTCGTAGGCCTCGCCTCTAGCAGCCAAGTTATCTGGCTCTCGATGTGCTCTCACGCCCCAAAGGCGAGCGCGATGATTCTGCCGCGTCAAGATGTAGCGCGAATATGCTGGCTTATCAAGGCCAGACAAAGTAGCCCAAGGGCGGCAAGTGATTGATAGAGAGTAGTGTATCAGGGTCCTCACGCAGTAGCATGACCTCCACCCATCGTAAAACCAGCATCCCTAGCGAACACTCATAACCAGCCAGCCATGCCAGCCCCAGATCCCGCGCCAATTCAAGCGTTGATAGTAACGTGTCTCATGGCCTCGAGCGGTAAATTAATAAGTGGTTCCATTTGACAAGGATGGCGCTGGCAATCGACGCCAATATTTTGAGGCGTCTGTCTCTAAAATGGCACAGCTTGTCGGTACTGACTAGCGAAGATTTTCTGGGAGCCATCAGTGGCGGCTTGAGAAAACGGAAAAAGACAGTGCGTCACCCAAGGATGCCCCTCTAGCCCCTCAACAACCCAAGAACGACCAAACCATGGGAACTCAATGAAATGACCGACAGGCTGGTAACGTGTGGCGCTGCTCCAAACCTCGATTTCTGGTCACGCGGCCCCACGAAATTCCTCGAATAGGGCCGGGTGTGTAGAGAGCTTTCGTATGATATTCTCCAAGACAAGACTGAATCTTTGCCCAATTAACTGAAGTGATAGATAGGCCCTGCGACGCCATACAGCTAAGCACATAAATACGCCTCAGCATCTCACCAAGACTCACTATTTAGCCCCCAATGCAAGGAGGCAACCGATTTTCAAAACTGGGCTCTCTCGCTCGTTCTCGTATGTGAGCCCTTCGATCCCATAGCGAGCCCACAAAGCTATATGAAAACTTTTACCATAGAGATCTCGTCTGGAGTGTTTTGCCAATGAGAAGAGAATATGGATGGATAAATATCTACATGGGAGATGCTTATACTGTGGCAGAGTTGACTGACTCATTAGACAACCACGCCTCTAGTGTAGATACTGAATCGACTGTGCTGCATTGCATCTGCTGCTATTTGGTGAGGTTGATGAAACCTTGAATCAGACCTGCTAATAGTTCGTGGCGTCTTTGCCTAGCTGAACATTTAACCGTTACGCTAACAAGTTATTAGGTGCCATCACTGCTACCCTCTGCAAGGATCGACAACGGCCGCCGACGCCTCGACGCCTCGATTTCAGGTACTATGGTACTGGAATCATCTCAATCTTAACACCGGCCTACTGGGTTATCACGAGCTGTTGGCCTGTAATATTTCTACTATACACACGCCCCTTTCCCCCGCGAACCTGCCTGAAACATAAAGTAGGTAATATGACCTTGATCATCTATGTTCCTGAAACATATTTAATTGGAATTGATTGTGCGCTTTCCGATCACAGACATAAGTTGCGGTAAATTCCCAGACGAGTCTGCCTACCTTATCTGCGAAGCTATCACCATGCGTTCCCGGCCGTTCACATCGACCCCACGAGTAAGCCGGCCATCTACTCGCATTTCCCATCATAATCGCAGTAAAACGAATATGTCCAACAACGGGGCAGTTCCACTCGCCGACTTGGACCTAGATACGGCCCAACTTCTACCGTGCTGGCAACGTCGACGCCGCGTACGTATACAAGGACGGTTGGCAATCGTGCGCACAGTATCTGTGGCAAACCTTCAGCAGGCGAAAAATGGCAATCCGATCGCACATATCAACACGAATCACAAGGATATGCGTGGTTCACCACTATGGCGACAAGACTCGTGTGATGATAGCGAGGTTGAAGATGGAGATGACGAGGACGATGTTGCGAGGTGCGATGCACAATTTCGAGGTTATGGGATTGGTGGCGCGGGAAATATCCGTACGTTGTCTATTTCCCCTACGCAGTACACGGGCAATGGTTAACGTTCTGAAGGTCGGCCTACGGACATTATGGGTGCGCCAACAAGTGCATCACCGTCGCTGTTGTCCCTGATTCACACATCGCATCCTTCACCTACTATTCATTTAAACGCCACGAAACCTAGCAAGTTGCGGTCACGTATGGCTGGCTTCTTACGTAACCTAGGTAGTTACAAAAGAAGTAAGGATCTAGCTGGGGGGTCATTAAATGGGATACAATAACCGAGACAATTGGGGATTTGCGAGGGCTAGGTACTTTATCTACGTATGTCTTGAAGGTTCACAAGTTATAGAGGATGCGACGCCGCGAGGCAATGGCTTAACAGGATTCGGTACCCCGTCAGGTACTACATAGTAGGATTTAGTTCTACAAACTTCTTTTTCAAAGTGTATTATTGATGCCTTGTCTCAATCTACCTTAAAAGATTGCTACGACGCCGTAATCATTCACAGCCCACCTCCTTCACAGGTTTGCCCAATGATAGGGAGCCATGACGAGAATAAAAAACCCATTTGCCCACAGCCTGCATACAGCTGTGGCAGTGCTAGTAATTGCTTTTCTTGCGATGAGACTTACATGAATCAACTTATTTCCCGACAACTTTTGTCTTTCACCTCCTGTTCTACAATTACTCTATTCCGTCTCAAGCCACATGGCGGAAGCTCTCAGCGTAGCCGCGAGCGGCATCGCTGTCGCCCAAGTGTCCGCGCAAGTCGGCAAATCGATTATCAAGTTAAAACAACTCTGGGACGAAATTCAAGATGCCCCGTCAACAATTAGAGACCTTCTTGACCAGATCGAATGTCTTGACCCCGCGCTCTGGGAGGCCGAAAACACCTTCGGCCAAACCAGCCTGCCACCCATGTTCTGGGATGACAGTCTTGCGAGTCGCAGCACCGCGTATTGCCGTAAGGTTTTAAGTTCCTTAACTGAGCTAGTCGACGAGTTAACATTGCAAATCAACCGACCTGGAAAACTTAGAAGCAAACTTGCCTGTGCCAAGGTAGTATTGAAAAAGGAGCAGCTCAAAAGCCTCGAGCGAAGGCTTCAAAATGCAGTTAGAATGTTGGCGCTTGCTCAGCAATCGTATCTTGTGTTGGTAATCTGGCAAAATCACTGCGGTATCTATATTGACGTTATTCCAGCGCCCTCACGCGAATCCAACCTCATATAATCATCCAAAGATTCACTGAAATAACAACTCCTCTTGTTGCGCGAACTATCCACCCCGCCTCTCAATTGGAACGACTAGGAAGTACCAATGCACATCGCCGGCAGCTTCAGCTTCCCTCCCGGGCAACGAAACCCGCCGATGACGAAGACTCCGAAAATCATGTGCTGACACTCCGGCGGCGCCCCGAAAGACAGGATTTCAGGAACAGTTTTCGCTTTCGACTACCATTTTGGCTATCTCGAACTACATGGGAACTGCAAAGCTCTAGATCATACGGCAATTGGAAGCTCAACCTGAGATGCTATAGTGTTGTGCCCGTCGTGAGTGAGGTGCTTGAAATCGCGCAATATGGGACGCCAAGAGAGCTCGAAATGTTATGTGCTCGTGGACTAGCTTCGCCTTACGATCGCGATGACGATGGCTGGACTCTGCTTCACGTGAGTTGTTCTGTTCAAATAAAGGCTGTGTTAATCTCATCTCATATACAACTAGTGGGCAATGTGGGGCCTCAATCAACCTATGGTCAGGTATTTACTTGACATCGGCCTAAGTCCGTCCGAGCTCAACAACGATGGGGAGTAAGACACTAGCAATTCGCACCTTCCCTCACAAATAGAGCAACGCCTAACTCGTAGATAGTACCCCGATAGAAGCGGTGAAGACTCCGTTTTCTTACGAGAGCAACGCTCTATTTCTTACTAATTGGTCCTTGAATGAACTCGAAATTCTCCTCGACCCCCTGGACACCTCTGTCGACCCCGAAGGCAAAGTGTGCACCTGCAGTATTAGCTTGATGTCGAAAGACGTTAAAAAAATGTATCAAGGTTTTGAATGTCCTTCACACGAAACAACAACACTCGAATCCCGATTGAGTCAGCTCTTTGATGATGTAGACGTTGTGGAAGATCCAATGGTCATACCAGACCTCTTGCAACCATACTGGAGCCAGGACCTCCGTGCCCTGTGCGCCACTTCCATACGCACTTGTGTTTTGCTACACGCCATTGCCCTGGGATTTGGACAGGCGAATGGCGGATTTATCGATGGCTGGGCTTTTCTAGCTGACATGGTAATATGCAACACACCCAATATCCATCAGATTACAGGTCTCGGAGACACGTCTTGGCTCGTCGCCTTAGGTATGGCTCAATCGACTCCTTTGATAATGTTAATAAGAACTATATTATGTAATAATAAAGAAGCCAATGCGCAGACTCTGGTCTCGAGTCGTCTAAGACTATGGCTTTCGAAGATTAGATCCAACGGGTACGATTTAGAGGAATACGGGCGACGCGAGAACGAACTGCTTGCCGACAAGGACTTAATACCCAGAACAGACTTATTAATTTACCGCCGCGTGCCGGGGACATGTAAGCGATACGATATCGCTCAATTGAGGGGCTACGAATATGGCCCGGAGCCCGAAGATTGGAAGATTCTCCTCAGCTTTCCCGAGAAAAGCTACGCAGCCGATTTCTGGAGTCTTGTTGAAGACGGCCCTCGGGTTGTCCCTGGAGCTTGGGTCGAGGATAGCGATGATGAGGAAGGCTATACTTGAGATCAACTGAAGTCATTATTCTCTAAGTAATAATTTTATTCACGGGGGAGTGGCCAGGGGGGCTGAGGGCATTGGAGGACACCGATATGGCGCTATCGGGGGTGTTAGGATTGTGACGGCTGCCGAGATAATGTGCGTGCTCTTGCACAAGCCTGTTGAGGTCACTCGCTCCCCTGGTTTCGGCGACCGCTAGAGAACCGAGGCCGCAAAGATAAGATGAAGGGGATACTATCAAGAGGTCCCAAAGCAGTGTTGGAGATCCAACTGATATTCGTATCTATTAAGCTTGAAAGGGTACTAGAGCTCTAGTATGGTCTATTGGCGGATTGATCTAACAGACCCTGGACGTGGCCCTCTAGACCCAAAACAAGACTGCCTCAAGCTTTTACACCGATCATATCGGATACGCGCCGGACTTGGGAGACAAAGCACGGGCTTCCAAAGACAGGGATCGTATCCGGTAGCCAGTGGTGCGGTCGCACTGATAGAGACCGCCGGACTCTTCGCCTGTCGATACCAATACGCTATGCGAAACCTTTTCCCGGCACTGGGTACAGTGGCTCGGACATACTACCTGCAGTACTCACCACGGCGATGAATGCAGTAGTTGATGGGAGGTGGACAATAGCTCCCCAAAGATGGATACGAAGTATTGAGACGCATCTCTGCTTATATCTACGATTTCCTAACCTCGGCGCGGAAGGCGAGTCTCAAGCCCGAAGGCAGATCATTGCGACAGAGCAATCTTCAATTGGGCAACGAATATATGGTTATGGGGTGAATTTTTTCTAGGCACGGATCGATGAATTACCACACTTGCGGTCTACTGCGTGTGAGGTGATTCACTGTCGACTCTTAAGGGGGTCAGGTTCTTGACTGGGGGGATATTCTAAGGATAGTAAAACATACCACTAGGGCAAAATGTCAAGGACCCGACTCAAATACCCGATACTTTCCGAGTATTGGTAATTCGGTATATGATTGTCTGACAGTTATACGCTTTATGAATCTGCTTCGAGAGAATACTAGGAGAGTTGTAGACGAGCTATGCTTTACCAGAGTGGTAGGTATAGTATCTAGCCTGATTGAAGAGGCAGTAAGTGTCATCGCCTTTTTGAAACAGTAGGGCGGATTATACATGGGACCAGGAATGGAAATTACGAAAGTAATACTCCTCTCCTGGGCGGAACGGGCACGCACCCTGAAACCTGTGAATTTACCGGATCGGAGCGACATTGAAGAGGAAGAATTGCAAACGTTTCTCGCTCATCACTTCTGGTGAGGTGGTCTAGATGAGAACCACGGTGCGCCGCATTATGCGCCGTATTATCACTAGGATAACGCAACCCCCGAACATTTGGGAATCGACCAAGGGACCCGATTGGGCTGACCAGGACCGAGCGGCGCAGATTGGCACACTCATGCATTTCGCCCCTTTATGATCATTAGAATATGTCGATTTCTTTTTTTCCCATCTGCATTTCTTCAGTGGTGTGATATCAATGATCGCTGGGCACACACTACGATGTATCGTCGATAAGCGCCGTCGAAAGGGGAGGCAGTCTAGAGAAAAGATGGCTAGGTGGCGTGTCCAATAGGTGTAGCGAGGTATGTATGTAAGTCAGCCAACCGGCCTTACCGTGTGTCGAGTAGGATATTTCTGGAATCGGTTATGAGGTCGTTTGTTTTCTCGCATTTGGTCTTACTCGCTGTCATCAATAAATCAAAATGAATAAGATAAAGTAGTTGGACCAGGAGGGCGCATCAGTCTATATAGAACCATTACAACCTAATATATATATATATATACGTTGGGTTTGGGTTTGCTCCTCGGAGCACCTTCAAGCTCTCGTGTTTATCTCGTGGCCGGTGAGATGCATCATCACATCGGCAAGCTGCATGCATTCGCATATCATCACACATCTCTGTTCAACCGGGAAACTTAATTACCAACTCGATCCCATTAACGTGGCTTGTAATCGATGCCGAAGTCCCGTTATGTAATGATTATCCTACCAAGTAAGGACTTCGCTCGATTGAGCCTGGAGAGTCTATATTTTCCACCCCGTTTACTTTTAACCGCTTTTCCCGAAGAGTGTCTTCTATAATTCATGATTCACAAACACCACTCTCTCGCTACCGACGAGGTGTTGCCATTATTAGAAAACGAGCCATCTGCAAGGCGGGAATTGCATACGCGAACGGGTACTCGACATTTAAACCCTGCATTTCATCTACGCCAGTGAATTGACTCTCTTATCTCCAACGAGCGAGAGAGGGATGATAACACGAAGAGGTTATTCGAAAAAAAAACCACGTCATGGCTAATCTGCATTGCCCGATTCAAGCTATTGTCTCCAAGCACGTTGGACAGAATCAGCAACAGCTCTCCGTCTGCCCCTCCAGCTGCGCTACCTAGTCACTTGTCCAATTGACCAACCGGAGCGAACCCCAACAGATGACAAGCGACCGCGGGCTTGCTTATCAAGCTATTGGACGAGTTATATTGCCCGGGATCAGCACGCCGGTCTTGGGTGTGGTGTAAGCACTATAGCGCCTTAAGAGCTCGAGACCCCAACCCCGCATTAGAGCGCGGTACGTACCCGGGGAATAAGGTCGAGTGTAACCTGCGCGCAGCGCGACGACGTGATGACTTGCATTATAGAACATGGAACGGGGTTCGCGTTTCCGCTGGGTTGGGCCTTGGCGCAATGTCGGCAGAGGTTGGACGTGCTACAGTACCTACTTCACCTTCCCCGTCCTAGGCTTGCTTGGCCGGGCGACTCACACCCTAGACGGATTTGGGGATTAGGGGGGGAGGGGGGAGGGTATTATCGAATTTTACCAGAAGCTGGGCATTGCTACATTGCCCATGCTTGTTCGTCTGCTAGAAGTGGTGATGGAAGTTTGCTAATAATAACCGTCTTATTAGAAGTCGGTCACCTGGAACGGGTATTATGTGGAGTTTATTGACGTGACCTTTCCGCCTTCCCTGCCGTTTATCAGATGCTGTAGGGCGGAGGATATACGGGAGCTACACTAGGCAAATGGATACACGCCGTGTTGGGTGACATGAGAATGTCCCCCCGAGGTTGTGTTGTGAGTGGACGCATCAAGGCTCAACCCTTGCGTTCAGCGAATCCGGTTGTGATTTCTACCGAGTGGTTGGGCGGCACGGGTCGTCTCGTTGCTTGTTCGATATGGGAGGTAGCTAGCTAAGCGCTGAGAATGTTGCTTGCTATGTGGTGGGTAGCGGAGTATATAAGATATGGTGAAGGCCACCGCCCCTGAAGGGAGGGAATACGTCTGTCTGCACGATCTCTCTCTTCTTCCTTCGGTGCTGGCTTTTCGTTGTCGCCATTTCATTTTGCATCTCGCTTTGGCCCGGGGTTCACTGGAACTAAGTAGCTGATCATTGGAAATAACACCGTACAAGATGGCGAGTCAGAATAGTGACACTGTTGCGAATAACCATGATGTCGAGAAGGGGCTTCATCGAACGGATACCACCGTCACGATGCCCTCTGAGATTTTCGAAAAGGTGAGGCTGCGCCTAGTATATCTCTTAGGATTATACGCAGAAAGATTCATCTCACACTTCAATCTCTGTTCACATCGTTATCCCCAGTTGCTAGTAGTGTCCTTAACTCACGTACCACTCGAAAGCACTTGACTATCGTCTTATATCTGTATGCTAACGATCTCCCCAAAGCTCTACCTCACTCCCAAAGTGCCGAAGGTGGGAGACTACAACTTGCGATTCGCGAACCCGACCGCACTCGGTTTCGTAGGGTTCGTCATCTCAACCTTCACCTTCTCCATGGTGCTGATGGGCTGGGGTGGCTCCGAGGGCTTCGCGCCCGTTGTCGGCATCTTCTTCTTTACCGGGCCCTTACTCCTAACGTTCGCTATGGTATTCGAGTGGATTATGGGAAACTTCTTCCCTAGTGAGTCCCCATATTTACGCTTCGGAAGAACGGAGATTGGGCGGTGGGCGAGCGTTCATATGTGTGATTATCATATTGTTATTGTGTGGACAAGAACGAGCGTGGAGTAAAGGACGGAGAGGAAGAGACGGAAGAATATAAGGCACAAACGGGAAGATGAAGGACACGGTGGATGAAGGGGAGACTAGTTCCTAGGGTAATATCTCAAAGCACTAACTCTAATGAAACAGTGATGGTGATGGGTCTCTTCGCCGTATTCTGGCTTTCCTTCGGCGTCATCCAGCTACCGACCCTTAACCTGTCCCTTCCTTACGCCACAGCCGACGACCCAACCGGGGCCGCGTCCCCCGCTTTCAACACGGACGTTGGTTTATATCTCATCGTCTGGGGGTTCGCCTTATTCACATTCTTCATCTTCACGCTGAGGATCAACACTGTCTTTGCGCTTATCTTCGGGCTTGTTAGTACGGCCTGTTGGATATTGGCCGGCGCTTGTGAGCCTACCCCATCTCTTTTCTGTTATCGAATATCTACTATTAGAAGCGGGATGGGAAAAGGGGTGGGCCGTTTCTATGAGCGGCGATAGGTAGTTGCCTTCTACAAGAGATAGAGAAATAGCTTGGAGCAAGGAGGAGGTGCTGACGAACACGCTGAATGCTGACTATTCTCGCTGGTAGATTTCAAGGTAGCAGCAGGCGACTTCGAAACAGCTGGGAATCTTCAAACGGTAAGGGCATCCTTCCAGCCTCCACGTCCTTTCCCGTTTTCTCTCACCTTCCTCTACCGCAATCTCTACCCAAGTCCATCAAACTCACTCTCCAAATACAGGCCGGCGGAGCCCTCCTTTTCGTAGTCGCTGCGTTGGGATGGTATATGACCTTCATCATCATGGCGGGTGAGATGCGGATAACCCTGAGTTTGCCCGTCGGCGACCTCAGCCGATTCTGGCCGCAGACCAACGTCGACCTGGCCACTGCCGCCGCGTCTGCTCCGGCTCGGGAGCACGGGGACTAAGTCATCTAGAGCATTTGCAACGTACGTGAAGTGTATTTGAAAGGGGTGGGGGACAGTGGCACCTTATGAGAGGGGCGTGAAGTTGATATCAGGAGCATGGTTGGTGGCAACATAATCCAATATAATGTTTAAAAGTTGTATACTCCTTTACGAACAATAACTACTGGAGAACTTGGGATCCCACCCGCTCCCCTAAGGATAACCGTAGTTGGGTCGGTGATGGCTGACGAATCTACGGTATTGTACTTTTTTTCTTGTATTCTTTTTAAGAGATGTAGGATTATTCTCGAGGGCAAAGGACGGCGCGGAAATGAGAGGAGGGTCGATAGAGTGCCTAAGGATGTCAGGTTATGGTTTACGTATCACGGCAGCTGGTGGTGGTTAGTAAGCTTGATTAATTTACTAAGTGGTAAATCAGTAGCCGATCACGACATTGACGAGTTGCCTGATAAACTGACGCCGTACCCTAGGCCTCAAATGTGCACGCAGGATGAGGTGGTATAATTGGAAAGATGGCCGGCAACATTTTAGAGATTATAGCCAGTTACTCAATCACGTATTAGCTAGCCACTTACAGCATACATCAATTACTATGGTTCGCAATTCGCATCACGGCCAAAAACGAGAAACCCAAAGATTAGTCGTATTGAGTCTAGCAAAATATATATCAACCTGTTCATTTTCATTTTCGAAGCCTAGGTACGTACATATTCATGTATTTACGTCGACGGAATCATGGTTCATGCCCGTCCAGCGAGACATGCTAGGCGAGCTTGGTTAGCTAGCATAGAAAGCAGAGATTGTCCATCCATATATCTAGCTAGTAAGAATGGTTATGATGTCGTAATGCTATGATGACGATGATGATTATGACGATCAACGCCAAGCGAAATAAGCAGCAAACCTAAGAAACTCCCCGACTCCGTCAATATCTCAGACATGATACAAGAGAGACCCGGGTCAGGGCAGATGATGGTATAGACAAGAATAAGAAATGACAAGAATGTTTTTTGCCAGCCAACTCCTGTTCCTCTTACAGCCCCTCTTCCCCCGTTGCCGTGATGCTGCTTTTTTTCCATGCCGGTAATGCGTCTTTGTACGTACCAATGCTTCTTCTATGATCGACCATTATTTTCCGTCCTTGCTATTGTGTGGACATCAGCTGGAATGGTCTAGCGATCGCGGAATACAGCGGGATGGGCATCCAAGATGATGGTTTTCGTGGCCTAGGCGTCAATCATAGCTCATGAATGGGACACGGTGTGTATCGCCAACTCATATCTTTCCAACTCTAAAATCCATACTTCTAGTGTCGCATCCACTCATCCGGTTGGGTGTCAACGTCGTTCTAGGGACCAAGAGGTTTGGTTCTCTCAACGGCCGCCAACACTATCGACAACTCTAGATGAACCATCATCCTTTTTCCCACCGACGGCAACTGAACTGGCATAACTGGGACCCCAGGACCCTATGATGGTGGCGACTCCTGAGGTTCGCTTTCTGGCCCGTATGGTACTGTCTCTTTCACCATCCTCGTCCATTTTGAAAACAAACTCACCATCTTCCTCATTGATGGGTGTCGTATATCGCGCACTGGAGCTGATGGAACCACTGCTTACGTGTCGCTCGCCGTTGCGTCCACTCGGCCTCGGAATATGTGCGTGTGGGTGCAATAAGGGTGATTCACCCCCACTTCCATTTCCGTCTATGCGGGTACGCTGTAGCTGATCGCTGAGTTCCTCGAGACTGCCAGATCGGCTAGTAATACGTGATCTCATTATCTCGGCACTGAGGCTCGACTGGCGTAGAGGGCTCCCGATATGCCCAAAAGCTCCAGTGCCCGCCCCCACGGCATGCTTCTTCGCCTCCTGCTCCTCTTGTTGGCGCTGAAATAGGGGACCCCAGCGACTCGGGCTCGATGCGAGTGGACTGCCAAACTTGGAGGTGGACTCCGCATTGGGTGTCCCAGTCCCGCTGATGCCGATAATACTTGGAGACGAACCATTTCCCCTGTGACCATTCATCTCATCATCGGCAGCACGTGAACCGCGACGAGCTTTCTCGGCGGGCGTCAGAAGGTCCTTTAGATTGTCGGGCACGTAATCTTCCTCCGAGAAGGGAAACTCGGACTCCCAATCCCGATCAATTGCACCAGATATCACGCGAGGGGCACTGCTACTGAGTACTTTGGTCCTAGCATAACGACTCGAGTGCATCGGTCTCCGGCCGAAGTATTCATCAGAGGGTTGAGTTGGTGGCGAAGAGCCAGTGACGGTGGAGGAAAGACGGTCATTGCTGCCAAAGGCAGAATGGTGTAGCAATTTGAGGGCCTCGGAGGTGCGGGAGTCCTTGGCAGCGTTCAGTGACGGCGAGGGCGAGTCCAGGCCGAATTGGGAGGGAACGGAAGAGGGCCAGGGTCCGGCAGGGAACCTAGCTGCGTTGGAAATACCGTTCGAATCGAATGAGGCGGGTAAGGGCGCATCGAGTACAGAAAGACCCCCAGCAGCAACTGGCGATAAGCCCAAGCCTAGCCGCGTGGGGTCTTCGTCACGAGGAGAGCCATAACCAGAGCTCGTGTGGGAATAGGTGGTGTCGATCACAGGCACGTTCTCGAAACTCGGGCGGCGGTCGATAGTTTGAAAGGAATCGCTAGGTGGGATAGAATAGCTGTAAGTGCTGTAGGGAGCGGCGGCATCGGCGCGCAGGAAAGAATTGGTGAGAGCGCTGTTGGAGTTATTGTAAGCGGTAGGGCTGATGCGATTGCCTAGATGAAGCGGCTGTCCGATGGAGATGCCGTTCTTGCTATAATTGATGCGTCGACCGTCGGCGAGAACATGGACGTTGGCACATTTCGGACCGAATTTGCAATTGCCCTTTGTGTTATTTCACCATGTTAATATGATAAACATTGTATCTCATCTGGGCTCCGTCGCCGTTACACTCAATTTCATTGTGCTACGCGGGCCTAGCCGAGCACGAGCACCGAGCACAAGGGATTGGAACAGGAGAAAGGATAGGGATGGACAGACGGGGTTGACTGAGACGTCGAGACAGAGATGGAGAGGGGTATAAAATAATGGGAAAAGAGAGGTCATATAGGTAACTGTCATGAGCAAATTGTTTAAAGTCGCATACCTTGGCAAAGTATTTGCACACAGTTTCCGAAGCAGCACCAAGATCATGGCTGAAGGGACAAGCCGAGCCGGCCTGACAGGCGCCTTGACGGAAGAACTTGCATGGAACGTGGGATGTGTCTGTAATTGAAGCCGGCCGATCATTAGCACTTGACGACATGGAAGGCGTAATAATACCCATCGGCTATCAGATATTGAGACGTACTCGGGGGACTGCGCGGGCCGTCGAAGCGGCCGTGGCCTGGGCCTGGAGGGGGAGCTGCTGCTGCTGCGGCTGCTGATGCACCGCCTTGCGAGGGAATATTGAGGCTGCCCGACCTCATATGGCGATAGTCACCCATTGTGGTGGTAGTGGTTGGGCTACTCAGCGGAGAGGCAGCGCGGTCGAACCGCAGAGGCGACGAGGGACACAGCGAATGTGGTGGCGGGTGTTGCGACGGAGGGCGTCGTGGCGATAAGTAGGAGGAGTGAACGTGGAGGTGAGAATCGAGATAACGGCGACGGCGGCGGCGGCTGTGGTGAAGGAGGGTCGACGAAGGAGGGGCCGTCGGTGCGGCTGTTGAGAGCATTGGTTGGACGGTTACTGGCTCGCGCCCACTACCCACTATCCACTATCCACTACAGTAGGTATTTTTTTGCCCGGTACTTCGGGTGACTTTGCTGTTTTATCTCTTATCGCGGCGGCGGGCGGGCTAGTGGGTAGGTAGGGTAAGTAGGTACCTACAGCAATCAGCCCTCGGTGCGGGTGCAGAGTAAGAGGTTATGTAGGTCAAGTACTATGTAAGTAGGTTAGGTACCTGAGAGGGGTACGATACAGCTTAGGTACCAGGACCTGCAGTGTACTTGGACCTGCTACCTGCTAGTGTAGGTAATGTACTAAGGGCTTGCTTGCTGGGGTGTCTGTAACCCCCAACCTCCCCCAGTCAGTCGCGTTACAACAGCAAGGTCCTTCTGCACACAGTACCAGAAAACGGCAGTACTGGTAAGCCTGCAGGTCGTCTCAGGTAGTGTGGAGGTCTACCAGTGAAAGGTGCGAGGGCATCCGACGGTAAGAGAAGAGCAGCGTCTTTGAGATCGTGAGTTGGCTAAATATATGTTAAGTATATATCGATCCCTCTCGCATGCTAACAACGGCGCAGGCCGGAATATTCATAGCGTGGTGAGAAGCTTACACCGAATCCTCATCTATTGCGAGTCTACCTACAGCTGTAGACTTTCGGCTATGGGACACACTAACCACTGCAGTGATATGGGGGAGTGGTCATGGCCTCATTCAGTGACGACGAACACGCATGGAAACATCCACCTATCCCGAGGTTTTTATGGTTGACTTTTTTCTGGCTCTCAACAAGTGTCTGCTTGAGTTTTGGTGACAGGTCGTCAAAGTGTAAGAGTTAAGGTTATTTTAAGACAAAACGTTGGACAAGCAGAATCCAAAGTTAAAATAAGAGTGTAAGCAGGTAAGGTATGGAGGGGTTACAGTATTTGGCGGATATGGGCTCCCTTTTGTCAGATACCAGCTAGTGGATAACGTACATGCGGCGGATCAAGAATATCAAAGGATCCAAGGTTTAGATGCTCGGCGAGGGGCAAATTGGGGTACCGTAGGTCTCTGCAGGTTTTTGTAATGGAGGGAAGGCAAGGAGATAATAATGGGGATAGGAGTGTATATCTTCGCCCGTGAACAGGATACTCACGCGTCAACCGCATACAACCAACTCGAAGGGGGGGGGACCGCAGAGGTCACTTTTTGCACTTAGACACTTCGGCTTATACGAGCCGGGTGCTGGGTTTGAGGCTAAGACGTGCAACGAGACGGGCCGAGTGCATACAAGATACCAGAAGTGGAAACTGATCGGGCAGCTGGGTGTGGGAGGGTGAGTGAAGAAGGGTAGTCAAGGACGAAGAAGCCTAGAAGGATGAAGGGTTCGTGAAGTGCAAAGGCACAATTGTGAAGGTTACCTCTGTCCCTAAAGGACTTACATGTAGGTATGTGGGCAGCCTGTTGTAATTCGCCTAACTTCACCGAGATGCCTCAATGAGTATCCCGGTAGGTACACGCCACTAAGTACCATACACATTGGGACAGAGTTAGGCATTATGAACTGCCTATATGGAACTGTATTCGCAAGCTGAGAGGCTGAGTTGAAAAAAAAAAATAATAATAAAAAATACAAATCGCGCGCAGACGAATTCATTCTTGTTGATGGGCTCGAAGACTTCACAATTTCGCATACATCTATTACTAGAGGAATAGAGACGGACGCATACTTCCCAGGCTTTAACTTTCTCGGTTAATCCCAAACATCTAGATAGTGTTCTTAGTTTGATGCAGGTTGTAACTTGCCAGAGCCACCTACCTGGTATGTTTTGGAACGTTGCACTAGATAGCTTAACGCCAGATACAGTACCCAAGTAGGTATTACTAGGCATCTATCTACTTTTTTTCCCTGTAGAACGAACTATTATATATTCAAACCCTCTGTGATTATCTGCATCTTGATTTTTCTGGTTTCATAGGCAGGATGCATAGCTAGGTACTCATGGATTGACCGGCATCAGGCTAGGAAGAACCCTGGCTTGGTAATTAGTAGTCCCGCTCACAATATGGTTTGTAGCAAATTCCATACACTACACCTAAGAATAACTTCGTACTGCCAAACGATGCAATCGATCGCATTCTTTAGCACAATCGCGTTCGGTGCACTCGGGAATTTATTATTATATGTTTGGACGGGTGAATTGGACGGATGACCCTAGCAATAACATCATTAACACCAACTTGCTGTATGGATGGTCGGTCATATGCATGTGGGTCGGTGGCACTTTGAGTGCCCATGTAACGCTGTGGAGGGTGTCGATCATAGAGCTTCTTGTATACTAGGTTAGGTCCTTGGATATCCGACCACCCTCTTTTCCTTCTGAGCCTGCACGCCCGCCGTCATAGGCCTCTATTCGTCTAGCTTGTATATACGTATATGCCATTGCACGCATTCTTTGTGGTCACGACCCATTGCTCTGAGACATATTTCCCTTCAAGAACAACGCGAGAAACGCGGAACCGAGAAATATCAAGATGACTCAGGGCAGCCTATCATTCCTATCATCCGTCACAACCCGATCGATCTTCTGCGGACGAATCCGATTCAGGCTACAGGCGACAGGGGCCATTTTAGGATCACCGTGGTCTAGCGCTCGAGTCCCGCTCTTTTGTATTACGCTACAAGCTGCCTTGGCTGCCGGTAGCTATGTAGTCTAGGTCGTGAGAAGTGGTGAACTTCTCGGTGAGTTCTTCACTTGTGCCACAAAATCAAATAGACAAATAGGATCTCGACCGAAGCGATCCAGTGCCCCATCGATATAGTTAATTAGGCAGGCAGTCGTACAGGGATAGCGAATATGCCTTAACTCCCTACACTAGTCTACCGAGTAGGCTTTCAAAGAGACGGAATTGGAAGGAGGCTAGATGGAGGCTTCAATCTACTAGGTACATATTCACTCACCCTGCAGTGTACATTAACTGCCATTGTGTCCTCTCTAGAGACAGGTCTAGCCGGCGTCGTAGACAACTTCTGGTTCAGACTTTGGGGCACAGACTATTAAGATCTGGGTTAGGTAATCGGTCTACCTAAAGCGACGCGAACCTGACGATCACCAGTGATGATCGAGCCTACCTAGTTTGTAGTATCCAATTGGAACAACACAATTTGTTTCGAGCAATTCGTTAAGAGAATCAGATTGTCGATAGCCGACGCTGAATGGCTGGACGAAGAATCATACCGTACCACGCCACCAGCCAATGGATAAGAGAACGATAGGTGTAGTTCGACGGAAAGAGAAATAACCTCGAAAGGTGGGGGAGGTGCTCAGATCCGCCTCGTAAAATCCCGTCGTTGAATGAGGAAGCATAACGACACGGAGTTCACACCGACACTATCGACGCACTCTAGGATTCCGAAACCAGCCTTTAATGTGACTTGAAATACAGTTATGTACGTACCTAAGTGCGTCGGTGATGAAAATCGTACTTCTTCTTCTAATTATATTTCAATACGAAGATGGAGATGTCCCATCACGTTAAAGTTTGGTACATGGGTCAGCACGAGAGCCGATCCTACGCGCATGTGCGTGTGTTATCCCGTGTTAATTGGTGCCGAGTCCAAGATTGTGATACCTGACAAGTCAGTTCAAAATTGCTAGGCCGAATAAATGGACGATATGTCATGCCAGACCAAGAAATGTACATAATACTTTTAGCCGGATACGACAATAACAAGAGCATAGAGAAGATCTACGCAATAGAGGCGGTATCATACATACACCTAAAGAATAGAGTGGCGTTGCGAAAAGACAAGAAAAAAATCAATAAGATCACAAAGAGGCCGTAATAGAGGGAAAGATAGAAGAAGAAGAAGAAGAAGAAGAAGAAAAGAAAAGAAAAATCTCTAGATTCTAAACTCGAATATCAATCACCAAGTCGGATATATTCTAGGCTCAAACGCCACCCCCACGAATGTGATCATGGGGACGGTCTGGAATAGGTGAGCTTTACCCCTGGTCCAAGAATGTGGTTAACTACCACGATGCACCTCGACGAAACAAGTAGTGGGGAGCTGAGGTAAGCACCTCTTCTCCTGTCTTGAGGATCAATATACTAGTATTTCAAATGCTGCTGAGACGGCAAGAGAATACCGGCTCTTGGCGTGTTTCTTACATATAGATAAAAGGTGTAGATAAGAGTGGTCTGATGAACAAGTCAGGCCTCGTAGAGCGACTATAAGCCGTGCGTGCAGGCAGCCAAGAAAAATCAGAAATGGCCTGCAACCGAGGACGGGCAGCCGGAGAAATGCGGCACAGCATTTGTGGTGCAAGTGGCGTAAGTTGTGTAAGAACTTTTGCGCAGCAGCTTAGAGTACATGTAGGTAGTATCCATCCCTCCTCGTTCTCATCCCTCCTATCGCTCCTATCGCTTCTGATAACGTACTCTCTAGACTAGTAGGTACGGGGGGATTTGGAAGGGTAGATTACAGATACTACTAGTGTACTACGTAGTAAGTGGTGTGGGTGTGGCAGTCGGTAGTGCAGTTGGAGGCTCAGCGGAACATTTATCGTAAATGGCTGCTTCGGTAGTAGTGTTGCGTATCACCCATCTCCAAAAGACTGAGATGAAATTTCATAAATACTAACTGTGTAGTAGGTGTGGTGCGGGCTTGTAGCGCTTTTCAATATTGTTGGATGCAAGGAACGAAAGCCACATACCTACCTACAGTAGGTAGCATGTAGTGTAGTGTGCAGTAATGAAATATACCCCTGGACATACATACATGCCTACATGTATCTATTTACTACCTACATATGTACCTATGTACAGGTTCTATGTACATACAGCAGTATTGAGTCACGTAGTACATACCTTGATCATTGGTCCCAAGTTCCCTGTTCGAATGTACCGATACCGCACTCGATTAACGTTGATTCGGGGCGCTCTCTCACCACCTTGACGTCCCTTTTAGGAGAGGTTGATAGCTTTCATACTCGACATGATTGACCCCTGTCACACACCACCTGTATACTACCTGTGCACTACCTAGTACACTAAGGGCCAATGTACTCCCCTGATACCTGGGTTAGTACCTACGTAGATTATGTACATATAACTCATTTTCCATGTCAACGGAGCGCTTCTCCACTTGTTGCCTCTTCTCTTCACACCATACTTCATACCTACTGATATCCCTCGCCATTTTCGTACCAAACACTCATTCCCTCGATATGGTCCACCTTGGACCCATGATCGTCCTGTCACCGGACTCGAAATAGAGGTCGCATTGTGAGATGACGCCAAAATTAGCGGGAGATGTCCCGGCAATCTCATGTCGGTAGCCAAGTCAGGTCTCTATCACCGTGTTAACCCCCGGTACTCCTCGTGTCGGCTACCTGCATCCTCTGGTATCCTCTAGAACTGATCGTCTTCAAGTGCCGATAGCGCCCGAGACCACATTTCAAGCGACGCGAAGCGGCCCTGTGTACCCAAGTCATTAATTTGGCTATTGTTTGGTCCATTTGGCTCATTTGGCGCGCGTCTGGATTTGCCCCTCTCCAGGTCAGAGTCCGTACTCACAGTAGTCAACTTGCCATGCGTTTATTATCGCTTAGCCCAAATCAGCATGCGAGCATCGATATTCCTACACGACCATTGTTCAACGTGATCAGCTTAGTTCATTGATGAGAGTATACGACAGCCCTATACCGAATCCATGGATCACTTTACACTAGCAACGTGAAATGGTTGCTCAGCTTGACAGTGAACCGGACGCGGCAGCTTACAAAAGTCCCAACTATCTGGTATATTATTTTCGGTCTATCGAACTGATGAGTGTTTTGGCACGGACACAAACTGTTAACACAAGAGTCTTCGCTACGCTACCGGTGCGTATCAGCAACACGGTGCCACATTCAATGGCTGTGGCACCCTTTTGCAGCCTTTCTGGCTATCTCCACTCACATCTCGCCGAAAGGGTCGCCTTGCAGCTGTTTTTAAGTCTTCTGATCCAGCCAACTCTTCCCGGGCACTAGGAAGCGAGCAGCTTCCCCTTAGGGATCAAGTACTTCTTGTCAACTGAAAGTAGCTCTCGATCAGCCTATCCCCATAGACTCACCCGTAGCCCGACCTTTAAAATCACATGTATGGGTTTTCAAGTGCAGTCTAGCTCCTTGAAAAGATCTGAGTGATGAAGTGCGCCGTTTCATGAGTTTAAATTCAAAGTATAATGGTGGCAGGAGAACAACAGGAGTCTACTTTTCCATGGCGCGTACTGTCCCGTCACGTCCGGCCTCGTGGTCTTTCAAAAAGGAAAGAAGGCAAAAAGGCTTTAGTTATACCTAAATGCATTTCGCAGTGCCTCGCCGCTTGGACATGAGCTACCACAGACTGCTATGAGCTACCAGGACAGGGCATTTCCCGCACACCCATTGAGGGCACCATTTCGTCTAATTTCCAACACACAATGATAATATAGCCGTCAGCCACATGCCAAAGCGACTTACACTCATAGCCGGTCCTCATCTCGTTCTCGCAACCTATGGCTACCCTGCACACCCTCTGTTCTCAATTCTTTGCTTAAACACCCTCAGCCATAAAGTAGCCATGCTGTCACCTACTCAGCCGTTACCTTTCCTAAGAGCGCTGCCATGGGATAATTACGATGGCCGCTCAGGTAACTCTTGACTTGCCCTAGGAGCCGATATACAAATTACTAACCGAATGGGAGGAGCCAGATACGTGAAGGTCCCATATTCGTTATATTTGCCACTATCTACGAACTAGTTGAATCCAACTTGGATGTGCCCTCAACGGATTCCGTCATCATTAGCAAGCTACTAGACTTCAGACGTGATCAGAATCTCGCCTAAGATATCGGCCACCAAGGATTCGTATGTGGGTTTCTCGTCTAGGTAGTCTTAGTTCCAACTAGTAGAACATCCCATGACTTTTCTCCTATGTCTAGATAGCCCATCCAGCTACTAAACGTATACTAGTAGTGTACTTGTCCAGTACCTGCTTCAAACCAAGCTCACATCATGCCTCTCACTCTTCTCAATAATTTTCAGACGCCCTAGATCATCAGAACCACGACATAGCACTAACGGTAAATATCCACAATTATATACCCTCTATTAGGGTATACTACCCATTCACTTTGTCTCCACCCATGATGATTTAAGTCGCTTATCCCCACGACAGCCGTCTGCCGTACCCCACAGTATGGCTTCAATGCGGGCTTGCCTGCAACCCACTTACGCAAGCATCCACGCACACTACTACCCTGGCCTATGTAGCGCAGCCAGATTTCGCCCACTCTCGTAATCCTGAGGACTCTCGACGATTCAGTCTCGTTGCATCGTAAATAGTTCCCGCATATTCCGAGTCTTTAGCTTGCCGATCGACATGCCACCAGGGAAACAGACAGGTGGATAGAGAACTAATCATGTCGAATATTCGACTGTCTGCTGGGCTCTTAACGGCATGCCATGGATCCACAGACTATTATGGAATTATGACTGCATATAGTGTACATATATGACTTGCAGGTGTGACCACCTTGATCTGTTAAGCGCGGTCGAACCAGGGAACAAACTTAAGCCCCTTAAACGTGGGCGTCTCGAGTAAACCCGATGAGATCGATGACATCATCGTCGTATGTTCATTCGCCAACTACAGAGGGGCAGCTCTCACGTTTTACAGCTCTTTAGGCCTTTTTGATACCAAGTGCTGACAAGCTGAGTTTGGTTACTTATAGCTCTCATACTAAGTGGACCGAATAGACGAGAAATGCTGACCATTATACAGAGAACCATCTCGTGACGAACTCCGACAGCTTTTAGTTTTAATGCTCGTTGTCTTCTTTCATTTAGACTAGGTAAAAACGTTTTATTACTTTACTTGATACCGTCTGTGTACTCGGTCAAACGCCATACCTCTCGAATCAAGGCCAAGAACCTAGTTCTGATCAAACTTCATTTACAAAGCAAGGATATTCATGCAGTCATTTTCTCTTCCACCAACAAGAACAAGTAATCAATTTGATGAGCGCCCCTTGGAGAATCCATAATTTACATGATGAGAAAGGCCACGCAACAAATGAATAGTCGATGAAGCGTAAGAGTGAGAGAGGAAGCGCGGGAAAGAAAAATAACTAGACGAAACATAGTTCACATACGCGTCGTACACATGATATAGGATATTGCGCCCCAACTTTCGCGATCGCGGCCGGCATGTGATCTTCCCGGTGCGGCAGGTTAGGGTGGGGTGGGACGCGGTTCGGATTGGGAGGGGGGTGGAAAGAGGAGTGCGAAGGGGGGACAGAAAAAGGAGGGTTGGTATCCCGGATCCGTCGGTAACACCCGGCGCGTGATGGATGCCCACCCTACCTACGTACATATGGGTGGTCTTATACCTGATCTGACCTGACTTGAGGACAAGATTCCCGTTTGTGGGTGCTCAGGATTAGGATAGGTGAGTCATTGGGTGTGGCGGAGTGCTACCTACGTACCTCCTTCTACCAACACTGCCTTACCTACACTACCCTTTCGTTTCGTATCGGCGTCGTATCGGCACTGTTGGGAAACCGGTATTCGGAGATTTGGCAGAAAGGAGGGCTGCTGAAGGGGTGTGTGGCGGTTCTATTGGCCGTTAGAGGCCTTTATTCGGTGAGGTTCCGGGAAATGGCTTTCCCTGTGGTTGTGCAGTGACGTTTCCTGAGAGACGGGGAAGTCGAAAGTGATGTTGGAGGCTCGTAGGCTATGCGGAGTGCGTACCACTCGGCGTTTCTTTTTTTCTTTCTTTCTTCCTGTGTACGCGACGTCTTATGGAGTGAGATGTACGCTCTTGTCGCTTTGGGTATGCTATGCATACGGCGTCCGCTTCTATGGTTTTGCTGGCGTATTCCACGTTTTCAACGGCTCTCTACGCGAATGGAGCCAGGGTCGCATCCTTTATCCAAGGCTACGCCGAATGTTTGCATGGAAAGGCCCTTCCTCTGCCCGATTTTCCAAGTCCCTGTCGCGTGGGTTGGTTATGGGCCCATGGACATGACTTGATTGTTTCGCGAAAGGTCCGAAATCGCCTCTGTTGGGAAAATTTACTTGCCCCTTTTATCCCGGTGCTACCAGTTATGTCGTACGGGTGCGGTATTTTGATACGAATAGCCTATAGTAATTTAGAGTATGTGACTTTAAACTAGTAACCGAATAAATTTCTATGTGGCAATCACTATATCCTCTCGTTCTCTTGCCTTTGGTGAAGCTGTAAAGTTCAGTATATAACCTAGTGAGAATGAAAGCTATACATCGCAGGTTAGAAGTCTTCTAATAGTCTTGGACTAGTGACACTAGCCAGTAACTGATAATTCTGGACTCTGTGAACAGCTATACATTGTTGCATCTGAGTGTAGGCGTTGCAGCGACACTCATTGGTTTTCCCCTAGGTTAATGCCATGCTTGACTAGTCGGCGTTTTACGTTGAACATATCAAACAGAGTGAAGAGAAACATGTGATAAACCACACCTGCAGTTGGCGCTTACACAACGTAAGGGGCTATATAAGTGACTGTTAGATACTACTCTTCTCAATTTATTTGGCCAGTTGGGATAGAGGATTTGATCAGGTGAGACTATCACGTTGGGCCATGCTTGAACCTTGAAAGGTCTTCTAACGGCTCTGGTCGTACAGATGTTTAATCTAAGAGTCTTGTAATATTCCTCTTTTATTGCACATTAGGCTATAGATCAAACTTTCCCGGCCCTTCTCTTTACGGACCACACCCTCAATTTCAACTAATTTGACAATCATACCGTAATCGTCTTGTGACTAGAAGGAAGCTCGCCTATTCATAGTATGCCCCATTTAGTTGGTCAAAGGCCCGTCTGACGCATTAAGGTCATTATTATTTGATGTATGGAGTGTTTGCATTGCGAGAGATGCGAAATGAGGTCATTTCACTGAGTCATTTCCAGGATTTGGTCACAGGAGTGAAGGTATCAGTGTATTAGGAATGCATGTTATAGTTCTCTCCACTAAACATTTATGAACTACGTTCATTTTTTTTTTCTAGAGAAAGCAGCGCCGCGAAAGACCACCTTCCAGTCACTGAAGGGTATGATCCACGTGATGAAAGGACAACTCATCGCAAATGATGACCCCGGTCCCCCGCCCTCTTGTAGCACACTGAAATCGGGGTGTCCTAGTCGAGTTCACGGTAGATATTGTGTAATCAAATAAATCATGGGATAGTTTAGAATATTCGATGTAGTCGTTTGTATGGATTATCGTTTAGTTACGTAGCTCTCAAGGTACCTAGACGAGGTACTAGTTTCCGGTAATGTCCATCATCTAGCTGCAGTTTCCTCCTCTAGAAAACAAGTTCCTTCACAACTAAAATAAATGGCGAATTAATCGCTATCATACCGACACTCACCATGATTGAGAGTAGTTCATCACTCTTTTTATTTAATTCTTCTGCAGGTGGGTTATCAGCTAAATTGACCGACGAGACTCAGCTTGTGGCTGATGAGGTCTCTCTCAAAACTACAATTAGTCTGATCCAATCCTGCGTGTGAACATTCATATTCCTGGGGTCACGTTTGCGCCTTCAATCTACGACCTACCAATGGAGCTCCGGAAGCCAGCTTTGGGCTCGGGATTCAAGTACTGTTCTCCCCGAGAGGCTTCTAATATAATATAAAGGACCGAGATACTGCTATAAGTAGACGCAAGAACCGGTTCAAAATTAGGATGTTCCGCTAGCCCCTCAATCTCGGGTGGCGGTCATGTCACGAACCGCCGACAAGATACCCGGGCAGCTGTTGTCCGAGTACAGCCACTCCACTTCAGTCGTTGACGGAACATCGGCTATCGCTTTCCTCATCCGTCCTTACCCCGATTTTGGCTCGGGAACTTTCAACTTACATAATGGCTGATGCAGCCGTCGCTTTAGCCGCATCTTTTCTCTAACGTCAGGATTATACTCTGCCTAGTGGGATACTGCAATAGACCAATCTGTCATGCCTTAGGTACATCAGTATTCTGAATGCCATGCGTTGAGTAGATATGTAGCCATTGCACCTCATTGGACACCTAGCTATTCACCAGGTGTCTAGGTAGCTACATAGATGGTCATCCCGAATTCTAGTTACAATTTTTTAACCGAACGATCAAATACTTTCCTTAATTTCAATTGACAATCTTTTGAATAGTCTGCTTGTGGCCAGTCTCTAAAAGTGCAGCGTATCTAGACGGATGCAGCTGCTGGTTGTGTTATCCAAGCTGTATACACTAGTCGCATGGCTGCAGGAGGTTCTCTCGCCTTCCCCAGGTAAAAAATGGAGAATAGGAGAAGGTAGATCGCAGAATGCGGAGAATAACTGAGACAGCCGCGTTACATGGCTCTCGGTCCGGGATCGCTGGCCGACTTATGTGTTCCCTAGACACTGGCTAGATTGAGTTCATCCCCGCACTTTTGTTCGTACCGTTGTCGCTCTACATTAATGCCCGACAACTACCTAGACCTACATCAGCGTATATTATTTACTCATCCTAGGCGCTCCTAGTGCTAGCCATAGACAGTGCTTCCAATCCCCCAACTTACGGGTAGTTCGCACCACCTACCGACGACGTCTTGCACAACTTACATCATGACCCCACAGCCTAGACTGCAAGGGAAAATAGCCATCGTCACAGGCGGAGCATCAGGATTCGGCAAGGGGATCGCAGCCAAGTTCGCTCAGGAGGGCGCCCAGGTTGTCATTGCAGACCTCTCCGATGAGGCTGGCCGAAGTGTAGCGAGCGAGCTAGGTTGTGCATTCACAGCCGGTGATGTCACGAAGCGCGCGGACTGGGAGCGATTTCTGAAAGAGACCATTGATAAATTCGGGAAGCTCGATATCGTCGTCAACAATGCTGGCGCTGCTTATTCCAATAAGGCCACCGAAGAAGTCACGGAGGAGGAATTCGACCGTGTTATGAATGTTAACGTCAAGTCAGTCTATTTGTCTACGAATGTGATAGTGCCCTATTTTGTAGAGAATAAAATCTCTGGGAATTTCATCCAGATTGCGTCTACGGCTGGGGGTAAGTTGCGTCATTCTACGCCTATCAACCCTTTGTGCATTTTGGCTGTAAAAAACATAAAATATTCGCTTTCTATTTTGTTTCCTTCAGCATATAGTATATTCAAAGGGGGTCTAAACTGACTTTTTGATGTTTAGTGAGACCCCGTCCACGCCTTACCTGGTATAATGCGTCCAAAGGCGCGGTGATAACTGCTACAAAGGTAGAAGCCCAAATTTGACTGAGTTAAAAGGATATCAATTACTAATAATCATACTTACTTAAGGCCATGGCGGTCGAGTACGGGCCACAGCAGATTCGATTCAACTCGGTGTCCCCAGTCATTGGAAGTACCGGAATGACGCATCTCTTCATAGGGAAGCCTAATACGCCCGAAAATCGCAAAGCTTTTGAGTCTACGGTACCATTGGGTCGGGGCTCTACTCCGTCTGATGTTGCCAATGCATGTTGCTACCTTGCTAGCGACGAGGCGGCCTTCATCACGGGTGTAAATCTTGAAGTGGACGGTGGCCGTTGTGTGTGAACTTGTCCTAGTAATAGTATTGACGTGGTGGCCTATAATGAGCTCAGTTTTTAGTAAATTTCAACATTGGGGCATCTAAATGGGTGTTGGCAGTACGAAGTTGATTCAAAAGAAAAATTAGACCTGCGTTCGCTAAGCTGCTATTCTTAGTTGTCTCCCGTGATATAGCTGAAAAAGATATTTGCCCAAGCACCGATTATTGGTCATTACGACCTTTTTTCTTTCTTTTATTTTTATTTTTATTTTTATTTTTTTTGATTCGGTTTAAAGCTCTTTCACACGACTTTTTGAACGGCGCTTGCGGAGAATTTACCAACTAGAACAATGTCTACATAATATGTCAATCTCGCCCTTCGCGGGAGCGGCACAAGTGACAATGGGGCGAGACTAGAAACTGTATGACCCAAGTGAGCTTTTTTTTACAATTAGGTATATCGAAGATAAAGATGCTATCCAAGAGTTCTATTCCGATATGCTGGCATAACGGCTGTTTAGGGTAGTTTAGATGGCGCAGAGGCAGCAGACTTCCAGCCATTGACCTTACATCTTCAAAGTCTATCTATACCAGAATGGCCGTACTTCTGCACACAAACGATGAAGGATTGATGCGGAGGCCTCCAGGACTAATGATGCTAGGGTTTAAAGTGTCCTCAATACCACTTAAAACGGTATCCGGTACCGAAAAGGCTTAACACATGCCTGCATAGTGCCAATCGAAATAAGGGCTGTGTCATTTTTATATTTTCCGTTTATTGGTTGCTTGCCAAGTTAAGTGCACTTCTCTTTATAACCATGTTGGGCGCAGGCGTTTACCTGGGGCGGTGCTTTTGGGGAATGATTCGGTGACCGTTTGAATTTGTCAGTATGTGGTAGTGGTGGCGGTTTCGAGTTATTTACCTGAGTATAAATCTGTATGCGCGATGCTCCTTCAGTAATTTGACTGTAGCCTTATTTCTTATCTGCTCTCCCGCATATACAGTCTATATCGGGTAGTATTTTGAAAAAAAAAAAACGCATCTAGTATCGCTAACGTCCGACTAAGTGCTGGCTACGCTCATGTAGGCGAGTTTATGAAATGGCTGTCGTTGGCATCATTCACATGTTTGAATTAATCACTGTTTACCAAAATATATATATTTGCACTTTGGGGAGCCGGCATCGAGATTGCATCGTCTCAGCTTCAAGCCACCAATCTCGGGTGTTCTACTAACCTGATTCGAGCCCTGGCCAGGCTCTTTCAGCTTTGGCAGTTAACAGTCCTTGGCGTAATCGGCATAGACTTCGTAAACTAGAGGCGGCGCGTTGTCACAATGTAATAGCTTGTTATTTAAAGCTCGTGATGTTCTACCTGATTTTCGAATTTCATATTTCACATTTCTCTTTTCCTATAATGGTACACAGAAAGAGGCTCTCCCTTGAACAGCTGACAGTATCTTTGACCTTACGAAATCTATACCTCAGAATCAATTGTGGAATATCAGACTAATACTCATGTCCTTGCACCACCGTGACGCCTTTGGGCGAGTCTCGGCCGTTGACCAAGCGCAAGCGGGCCAGGAACACTACTTAAGACCCCAAGATGGGAGATTGGCCGTCTTGCAGGTGCAAGGGACAGACGAGAAGCACGGTTATGATCAGAGAAGCTGGACACGAACTGGCCGCCTTCGATCGCGAGTATCTCTCATCTTGAGACTCACTCAGTGGACTTACTCTTCTGTCCTCGTAGAAGGGACAGATGAATACTGTTATACTCGGGATTCAGTCTTGTTACTTGCTCTGAAATGGATCCCATCCTGTTTTTTGCTTCTTATTCTTGTGAGTTCAGGGAGCCTGCTCGGCATATCAGTAGTGCTTGTGGTGCTAACACTCAACAGCTCTTTGTACCTAAGAACCTAGAAGGCGTCTTCAAGAATGGAGGATTCTACGACCCTATTCAATATCGGGACTGGAAATACCCCAAATTCTCCAGAAATCGTCGGGAAACCGACCAAGAAGTGTCCGTTGACGATCCAGATGCTGGAGAAAATCAGCCTTTTTTACAAAGGAGCACTGAAATGACAGCGATCACTCCCCAAAGTTCCTCGGCGTTTCAAACAAGCGATGGAAGTATGGATGAGAAGTTTGACGACTTACCAGCGCGACACTTTAGACCACGATACTTGTGTTTCCTTCGAGATGGGCCGCGTGGTCCGGATACGGAGTATGAGACACGGAAGGTGACGGACTGGATCGAGCAGCACGCTGATTACGATAGTACTGATTTTGTATTCATTTCTTACACGAGGAAGCAGTTCTTGATTAGCGCAAAATCAAAGTGGAGAGACAACCCCGAAACAGATGAGGCCACGAAAGCTGCATACTGTCGGCAGGAGGATGAAGATCGTGCTACGGTGCTCGAATACGGCATGGAAGCGGCACGATCCGCCAAAAAACGAGCGTTCTGGGTCGATTTTGAATGTATTCGAGATGCCGACAACGTGGCTCGAGAGAACGCGCAAAGCGATGATGTATATCGCATTTGCGATATCGTTCGTGCCGCACACTCCTTAGTGATTCTCCTAGGACCCCCTCACGATACTAGGCTGCCAGGGAAAGCGCACCAGCATAGCTATAACCCGGCTGCTATGGAACAATGGCTGCAAGAGTGGGGGACGCGATTGTGGACGCTACCCGAAATACTCATCTGCTCCTCGGAGCGACGCGTGAAGCTCTACGTTGTTGGTGGGCCCAACCCTCCTGAGGAGATTGCCAAGCGGAATATAGCTGCGCGGTCTGTTTGGCCTGATGCAAAGCTGGTTCGACAGTTGATAGATCATTATGAATCTTCAATTCACCTCACGCCGCTCGAGCTCGTTAGTATCGCTCTAGAATGCTTCTCGTGGCGGCAGACGGACAAGTTCAACAATGGTGATATCTCGTACGCTCTCATGGGGCTTCTGCGAAGACGACCATCCGTCGACAAGTCGGACACGAGCTTTGAAGCCTTTGCCCGACTCTCTTTAGCCAATGATAGCGACAAGCTACTTGAGAGACTCATTTGCATGCAACCAATAGGCCGCGACGCCCCCTGGCATCAAATTCGCGACGCTTGGGGTGCCAGGCTCTGGGACATTGAGCCGCATTGCCAGGTCGCGGGCATCGTTGACGACCAGACTGTTACACTAGACGGTGCTTTCGGTGCTACAATTCAATGGGACTCCATAAAACAAGTGGCTTTTCTCAAGCGGCCTACAATTAGGCGTGTATTGGGCAAGATCCTGCTGCGCGGTGTGCCTGGCTACTTAGTTGCGTCCCTGGTCGTGTTTATACCATGGGCGATGATTCCGACTAACGACTTTACTAGCGAAGATCCCCGATTCAGCGGAGTGACTGTCATCTTTTTCATCGTAGGCCTTGTATTCCTCATTCCCTCCATAATTATTACGTTCCTCACTCCCTTCATGGTTCGCAGTATTTACCAGGGTAAATTCTGGTCAACGCAGGCGCATTTCGTCGGGTTAGAGGGCATTCCAAGTGACATTGGCGAGATTGAAAAGTTCCTCTTCGGTTTTGATCACGGTCGACTCAAATGGAGCATCGCAGGGAGCACACTGTCACGCAACGGACGATCCAAGAATGGAGAGCGTGTTGGACTCCCGCCACTGGGATCAGATTATTCCGATGGAAACGCCCCTGATGGAGAGACAGTCTTTACTCTTATTGACACCTACGCTATGACGGCGACCGCGTTCCGCGCTACTAGGCCCCCAACGACTGTCATTGTATGCGGCCGCGAAGGTGGCATGCAGCGCGCCATTTTGTGTTCTTATAACTGGCAAAAAGGCACATTCGTACGCGAGGCCGTAATCCGCGTTAAGACGCTGGTGTTGGACCGGATGTTCCGAGTCGACAGGTTTCGCTTCTCACTCGGTCAGATAACGGACAACCCAAGCGGATCTACTCAACAGGTATGTGGAAATCTTGACAACTACGCCACCGATAACCAACACTCTTAGATGGCGGTAGTACTAGAAAGAAATCAGAACGGCATTAGCTCGGATATTTCTCACGTCGCCGAGAGGGGTCCAGTGTATGGAAATGATAGGCATTATCAGAATTATGTCTAAGGTAGGAGGCTACTGCCGGATACAGGTGGTTCAGATTATTGAAGCCAAGAAGGAATTTTTGCATCGTACTTCACCTGGGCCTGGTGAACCCGTTGCCCAGAATATCCCCTCTCCGTTGAATCGAAGAAAAAGAAAACAGCAGCAGAGATTTGTTTCTGATCATAGGGAGGCCAAACCTTTCCTACGATTAACATCTACGTGCCAGACCCCATTAGGGTTCAATGAATACTTGTCGCTACGCAACAACCCTAAACTAACAATCTTTACTATATAAAAAACGCCTTTTTATTCTAGAAGGTGTAATATATTGTAAAATTGTCATTGGACGGCTTAGATATGTGTCGCTATGTAACTGTATTACGTAGTCAATATTCTCATATATAGCTAGCTAGCGTTCTCAATTAGCCGTCAACAATTTTCATTTTCCAGCTATTACTATTAAATTCAACTGCGTTTTCCTTTTAGCAACAAAGTCACCCAAAAGTGTAGGGTCTGGTCCATCTCCATATATAATACTTATAAAAGCGCTGAGGTTCACCCATCTTATGCATTTTGTACAGTTGACTACTTTTATTTGGGCTCCTGACAGCTTAGAGATTCCTTGACCCATATTGGGGGTGGTAAATGTCCGTTGTTGCGCAAGGAATCTAATACTGACTAAACGGATACCCATGCTTATGCACATAGCATTTTCTTTGTTCTAGAAGGTGTGACAGTACTTTATGATACAATATGGATTCATGCCTTATTATTGACTTTTCTTGCGTCCCTAGGATTGTTCTCCTAGCTCTTCATGTACCCGCAGACAAAGTACGCTGCATGTTGCTACACACTGCATTTTCAACACGGCTCCGACAAAAGCGATATAGAAACCTTGATTACAGAGCGTTCATCAACTCGCTTGCCTCCAGGCGACTCAGTTGTGATTGTTTAAAACTATCCTAGGGATAACACCAATCTCAGTTTTCTCTGCACCCCAATATAGATGCCTAGAGAGATTTGCCTGTATACTACGAGAGGTCGGTTTGGGGGGTCATTAGTGACTTCGTTTAGTTCTTGTACTTCTGCGAGTTTGATTGGGAACCAGAGAACCTATTAAAGACAACGTACGAGTTCCTATGGGCTTTGGGGTCTCATACAATATTGCTCTTCCAATACTGATAAGTTGTCTGATATAGAAGGCACAGAGCTTCTCGAACGACGAAAACAGATAACGATAACAGGGGTGGAAGTCGAAGCTGCGGCAGTGAATTGATAATAGTAGTTAGTAGGAACGGGGTAGTGGAACTACTCGTTCGAAAACGAGAAGCTGAGATTGATAACCGGACAATCGTGCAACTGACAAGATTACTTGGTATAGACATAATGAGGCTCTCCTCCTTGAACGAGGTAAGAAGATCGTGATAACGGAAGAGGTAGTCGAAGCCGTAGCGGCGAATTCTGCAGGTGGAAAAGAGGTGATGGAGTTTCTTCTTCGGCAACGAGGGGAGGAGATTATAATAGCAGAGAAGGTCGTGAAAGCCGCGTCGGTAGTGTAAAAGAGATGATGGAGTTACTGCTTCGGTAAATAGGGGATGAGGTTAGAGTCGCAATGGGGATTTCGAGGATGGAGTGGCTTCTTTAGCAATTAAAGGAGGACGCTAGGGGGTTTTACGAATTTGTTCAATTGACACCAACACCAATTGTTCAACTTACTATGTCATTTTCACATCCATTATCTATGGAAACTATACGCTAAACGAAGATATGGACAGTACCTACAATTCATCCTTCGTCCTCGTCTTTACATTCTCCTCTTCCAATCGTCTACTTTTCGTATTCATTTCTTCGCCACCAAGAATCTTTTGCGAGCCGTCTATACCCTTCCTCCGCCTATCTAGCGCCGCGATTTCATCATCGTAGACTGTCCACTCTGGGACCTGCCTGCGCGCACGGTCTAATTTCGGTTCTTTAGTTTGAGGGTTATTACAGAGATCAATAGTCTTTGCATCTTTCTGACTCTCGTCGCTGCACCACGTTTCGCACCACAGCCATTCTTGTGGCAGGCTGTGGATAGGAATAACGAACTGCATATGATTCGGTAAATCCTGGTCAAGATTCGATAGACTATTCGGGTCTGAGCTGAGTTGGTGATACTGTTGTCTAAGACGATCACCGGCGGCAAGCTGTCTGAAACGATGAAGATCTACAACATACAGCGCTGAGATGTGGTAGGGTACACCGCGCAAATAGTTCTTCCAGTACCCCTGTTTCCAGAAGCGGAAGCCCTCCATCTCTGTGCGGGAATCACACATGGGCGTGAAGCCGTAAGGCGCGCCGTCTAGCTCGTAATTGATAAGTTCAATCATATCAGTGCGGACGATCTGGTCCGCATCGACAAAAATGACCTTATCAAGCGAGAGTGGGAACAGGACGTCGAGGAAAAGGATCTTGTAGCCCCAAATTTCACGCTGCTTCTCTTTCTGAGACCGTAGCCAGTGAGGCCACTTGTATGTTACCATTTCGTATTTGAACCCGTACTCCTGGGCTAGATGCGGTATAAATTCTTTGAATGACGGTGAAAGAAATTGCTCGATAAACCAGAATTTGACGGAGTGTTTTGTGTTTTTCATAACCGAGACCATCATGATATTGAGCATACGTTCGTAGAGATGGCCGCTCGCTACGGAGAAGATATTGATCTCTGCGTGAATTTCATTCGAAAGCGATTTGGACTTGGACTTGGAGCTACCCAAGATTCCTTCGGCAAATTTAAGGCCACGGGAAAGAAGATCGTTACCACCCTCTGCGCTAGGGTCCTCGAGTACGTCGACAGTTTCCATTCCCTCCTTACGATTAAGCCGAGGATACAGAGTTGTGCCTTGGAAGTCCATGAGCGCAACCTCAGTCCCCTCATCACCAGGCACAGCCTCGTAGCCCTTGGCGCCAACGCTGATGATGTCGAAGATATCCGAACTCCTTCCTTTTTGTAGATGAATGTTGTAGTATCCTGGGTTGGCTTTAAATTGGAAATAGCCAATGTTTGCCATAATGATCGTGTCGGCGAAGTGTGGATCGCGTTCCGTACCTAATAGTAATTGCACACCTCGGGGTGGACCGCCTCCAGGAATTTGCCGCGAGTGTCCTTCGATCAGAATGTGTTCGAGCTCATAGATTGCTTCCACATCTGACTTGATGGAACTTAATTTCAAGTTGTCTAGATCGTGAACGGAGTGCTTTGCAGCGACGAGCCACGCTGGCGGAATGTCCATTCCTAGATTGAGCAAAGCCTCGGATGGTAAACCTTTGAAAGTAGCACCTTGGGAGCGAAGCACTCCATTATCATCGAATGATGGCTCTGATTGCAGAACATACCGGTAGAATCTCTTGATCGGTAATTCTTCTAACTTCTCATTTGGGTTTAAAAAGATGCGTAGAAAGACGCCATTTAATTCAGAAAGAACTTTTAGAATAGGCGCCCATCTCTGACCGATCTCGCTAGTGGGATTGAGAAGGGCGACAAAGTGAATATCTGCGGTATCGGGATCGCCAACGTCAATAGTGGTGTGCGAAGAGTTCCAGAGATCAAAAACCGCGGTTCGGATAATCGAAGCGGACTCAAAAATGCCCTCAGGCAAGTCCGAAATGGTTGATAATGCGGTGATGGATGTAAGCTTGGCGGCAGCGATCGGGCCGGAGACTTTGTCTACAAGGCCTAGAGTTTCAGCTGCTTGATACACAGGTAGAATTCTCTTCAATTGCTCGAATTCAAATAACTGCTGTAGATCGTCCTCCCTGAAGACAAAATCGGTGTCAATTGGGCCGACGATTCGGCCGTTGACAAGAAGCGCTTGATTTCCTGGTGCCAATCCAGAGAATGCAAGGAACCGTGTCAAGGCGTACTCATATCCATCATCCTGCTTGCTAGCGTCGCCGGATATGGTGATTTCCAAAGTTTCCCCATCCTCCACTTCCAGAAGTTTACTTGTATTCTCCACCAATAAAGCATTGATTTCATGGCTATTATCGGTAGACGTAGGGTTATGAACTATATCAACCCGGACGCCCAGGTTATTCCGGCGAAATACTAACATTGAGCGAAGGAGTTGGAGGCCTGACGGGCTGCTGAAATCGGCGACGAGTGTGACAACAGCCCACTTTTCTTTATTCGTATCCGCGTCTGCTTCAATAACAGGCACTTTGCTGAAAAGATCATCGTGCTCGGAATAAAGCTTGTGAATATTGAGGACTTTGAGGGGATTATCACTATCAGGATACGTATATGGATTCCGGCGCGTAAGCGCATTCTCAAGGAATAAACTAGGTAGCCACGTATCATCGGCAATAGTCCCCATGAACAGCGCTCCTTGGAGCTGTTGTAGGTCGGATGAAAGTCTCATGCTCATAGTCTGGAGCCAGTTTGCCTCTCGCGGAATGGCATAACCGTTAAGAAATACAGGGGGTATGTTGGTATGCGCTTGAAGGCGTTCTATCCAGCGTTTTGATAATTGCAACTGACTTTCATGATCCTCTAAAGTGAAAATTTCGTTAAATGGAAGCTCGTTGGCATCCGCTTTTGGTTTGCGGTTTTTGATAGCTTTGTCGAAGCTTGCTCGCTCGGATTGGGTTGCCTGGTTGTCGGTCGCGAAGGGCTCAAGGAAGGACATGAGACTAGGCAGCCCATAGTTCTCTATTAAATAATAGACCAACTTCGCCCGCTCTGCAGCTTTTTTGGTCGGAGTTAGGGGTACTAAGCCGAACCGCAAGGGAAGAGCGCGTTTCACGAGACCCTGAAGTCTCTCTACAACCAAGCTAACGTCATCTGCATTGCTAAAATCGACCGGAACAACAAGATTAAACATATCCCTGCGAATTTGTGGAATTTGGCCCATATATGACATTTGCATGAGCTATTTTGAATGATTAGCATAATAATATTGTGTAATTGGTATTCACCGTAACATACCAGCGAGAGGTTTGGGGAGAAACCAGCGTAACGCTTATCCTTTTCAATATTATTGAGCCAGATAATTACGCGGCCATCTTCGAGCTCGTCTCTCCAATCAAATCGTGGCCCTTCGTCATCGGTCTTGGCCATTGTCACCCCTGGGTCACCGAGGAGGGAGATAGCCTCCTTTGCCGTAAGCCCAATGTCTGTTGCGCCCTTGATGAACGCCCTTTCACGCCGAATACCACCAATGAGTGTATACGGATCTATTTGACGTTCGGGTAACTGCACACCGTTCATCCACAAAGCATTTACACCAGCAGGCCCTGCTGTTTGTCGATTTTGGCGATGTTCGGTAATAAACGCATCAGAAGCGTTTCGAGCGGCCACGGAGGTTGAGAACTTGGGGAAATCCTGGGTCAACTTGATCAAAGTTTGGAAAGGGTCTTCGCTTTCTATGATAAATGACCCTGCGTTTAGGCCAAGACCAGCCAATTCGTTGGTAGTCAGGGGCTTGAGATCACTAACTTCCTCCTCACCGTCTAAGACGACTTCAGCAGAGCCTGTTTTTTGGAGCTGGTTAATTCTTGATTCAGCAGCTTCACGATCATCGATGACGATATAATCTGTTCGCTTGAGCGGGAGTTCTACTCCATACCCGCTGACAGGCAACGCCTCCCGCTCACCCCGCTGAGATATGCGGTATCTTAGGCGGTAAGATATCTCGCCTTTGCGGGCCATAACTACGAGCGCTTTGTGGAAAGGACCAAACTCAGGTTTCGTAATGTCAGCGTATAGAATGACTTCTGTACCGCTGCCCAAGACCCGGTCGAAAGGTAGTACCCGAAGTTGTCTATCTCTATGTCAGTGAACGTGGGTACAGTAGTCACTGAATTATACATACGATTCTCCAGATACTCCGCCATCAGGATTGGCTAGGGTAGCTGAACAATATTGCTCCTTGTTCAAGAGAACCCATTCGTCGCAATTATCCTTAGCCCCGCCTAACGACGGTGTCACGGCGGTATCATAATACTGGTAATGGGCCTCTATCCTCGGAGCAGCAGTTCTCATGGAGAGAGCGAGCTTGAAGGTGGATAGTGCTTCGGGCGTGGCAAGGTGACCATCTTGCTGCAGGATCTTGAGAAATCTTTCGTACAAGGCTTTATCGGTAGTGGATTCAACGAAGGCTCCTTCGGCGACGCGATCAAGTAATGGGAAAAAAGAAGTGGCATTTTCTCCGGCGGCTGTCTCTCTAAGGCGCATTGATTAGCTAGGCATGTCGAAGAAACGGCCCGAGCAGCTTACAGAAGCTCAATGAGATAAGGAGGAGCTGGGAAGGCGGCCTTCATAGCCACATGCACCGAATGACTGGCGCTCACATAGCTAGGGCCAAGACATACAGCAGCCAGCAGAGTAGCAGCCAGGCTACACGGCAGGCTCAGCAGTCGTATCATGGTGGCGGATGGTTACGGGACGCGCTATGCGGTCCTATGGGAATCGTTTACGGGGACGGATTGCACACGAGCGAGTACCGTGGGGCAAGCAGCTCAGAGCTTGAGCGGATGCTCCCAGTGGACCGATTGATAGCGCGAGCCTAATAAAATAGTTGTGCCATTTGCTATGTAAGTGATTGAAGTGACATGGTGCTAAAGAATAAGATGGGTGTCAATTGTATATACGGAATAGGTAGTAGACGTGCAAAGTGGCCTCTTCGAAGAGCAGCACGTTGAATGCAGGTAGCTTTCATTTGTCCAATGTGCTCCCGCCAATCAATGTTGACACTTATACTCGATTGTTAGATAGCGTTTTATCGAGGGGACTGGGGGACTGGGGGAAGCTGTCAGGGACATTGGGCACCAATGAGAGACTCCCTGCCCCTCCACAACTGCTCGATTGGATGAAGTGCTATTCAAGTGTATGTGCCCCTCCGGTTTCGGTTAACCCCTATTAGAACAATAATCGCTTTTGGTGAATACTTTTATACTTTACGACTGAGGTAGGAGGAGGTACCTCCTACCTAGATCTCTTACAGGATGGACAGTATTTCAAGGCCCTTAAGCCAGTGTATGAGTGTATACCAAGGTAGAAAGGGGCAATAAAAAGTATTCCCGCTAGAACCTTGGATACATTGGATAATAACGAGAGTGTCACATTCTTTGACTTCCCAGGCTCTAGGATCGATAGCTCAACCGAGAGACTATGCAATTGCCCTACATAATTTACGGCATGTTATTATTTTGAACATTTGAAAAGGTTGCTGGATATTATAGCTTATCTGTGTGAAATCTAGTGGTATAGTTGATCTGTCTCAACCATTTAACAACCTTCTATCCTTTGGATCTGATTCGGCTTCTTGTTCAACCCTTCATCAGGATTCGGAGTTATATGAACTTACGTATAAACTATATTTTTAATCACGACCAAGTCATAATTATATAATCTAATGATATCATGCCTTCGTCGGGCCACCGAATCAACCCATCCACGCTCGTAGGCTACATTGCTTTTAGTGAGTTATGAGTAGAGGAGTTTTTCTTATGTCTATCTATCTATCGACAAAAATCCGCGTTCAAGTTCTTAATTACCCATCTTATATGCTTGGGCCATCTTTAATGTGATGTATGGCTCGTCGTTGACACAAGCGTGCCCCCATCAACAGCTCTTTATAGTAATAGATCTCCATGACAGCGGGAATCGTATAACTGAACTAGCGTGAGGATATATGATCTAATCAAGATAGACGGCATGCTAATAACTCGGTTTGTAGGTTGATCTAGGAACTGTCGTTGGTTTGTAGTGCAACTTGGTCTTACCTTAGGGTAAAAGGGGGGGGGGGGGAGTATATGAATAGAAATCAGCTGTGGACACCCGGTACCAGCCGCATAACTGACAGATAGCAGATACCGTAGCTTGAACCCCACAGCCTTGAATTAAGGCCTGGTTTGCGCTGCCAGACCGAGACTAATAATAAAGGACAGCATCTATCAATCATTTAACCTAAGCTAGCGTCGTCGACGGCATACCGCCTGCCACCTACCACCTACCACATCATCACCACCACCATATCACCGCATCACCTCACTCGCCTCACAGAGCTCTCTTCCTAGAAAGCCCACCGACCTTGTCGATCTGGCGGCCCAAACGTCCTTCTTATTCTTTCCACCCCCTTTGCCAGTATCGTCGATTCGAACAGCTGGTCTCTTATCGCGAACAGCACCAGCAATAGTTCATGACCCAAGCTTAGGGGCACCCTGCGCCTCCCACCATCATTCACTATGCAGGCCTCCTCGGGAATGTTGACAAAGGTGTGCATTGCTTCCTACCTGCCCATTGATCCATTTTACGACGATCGCATGCCTTGGGACCTCTTGCTGATCCTCCATGTTCATAGTTCGAGTCCAAGTCCTCGAGGGTGAAGGGCATCGCCTTCCACCCGAAAAGGTACTAATCAAGAAGCCCCTTCTCCATCCGAGGCCGCAGCGACGCTAAGCTAATCATTGACCGCCAGACCATGGATCCTCGTCTCCCTTCACTCTTCGACTATCCAACTTTGGGACTATCGCATGGGCACCTTAATAGATCGATTCGAGGAGCATGATGGTCCTGTCAGGGGTATCGACTTTCATAAGACCCAACCGCTCTTCGTCTCAGGCGGTGACGATTATAAGATTAAGGTCTGGTCGTATCAGACGAGGCGGTGTCTTTTCACCTTGAACGGCCATCTTGACTATGTCCGCACCGTCTTTTTCCACCACGAGCTACCGTGGATCATCTCTTCCTCCGACGACCAGACCATTCGGATATGGAACTGGCAGAATCGCTCGCTCAGTAAGACTCTCTTTTTCGAAAGGGCAAGGAACTCCATGTTGACATTTTTTAGTTTGCACCATGACCGGTCATAATCACTATGTCATGTGCGCGCAGTTTCATCCCAAGGATGACCTTGTCGTCTCCGCCTCCCTCGATCAGTCCGTACGTGTTTGGGATATTTCTGGCTTAAGAAAGAAACATTCCGCCCCCACGTCCATGTCCTTCGAAGACCAGGTTGCTCGATCGAATGCGCAACAAACCGACATGTTTGGTAATACCGATGCAATGGTCAAATTCGTCTTGGAAGGACACGACCGCGGCGTCAACTGGGTTGCCTTCCACCCGACAGCCCCTCATATTGTCTCAGCTGGTGATGATCGCCTCGTCAAGTTGTGGCGTTTCAGCGAAACGAAAGCGTGGGAAGTCGACACCTGCCGTGGCCATTTCCAGAATTCCTCTGGATGCTTGTTCCACCCCCACCAAGACCTGATTTTATCTTGTGGAGAAGATAAGACCATTCGCGTGTGGGACTCGCAGAAGCGCACCGCCGTTCAATCCTTTAAACGAGAGAATGATCGGTTTTGGGTCATCGCGGCTCATCCCGAGATAAATCTTTTCGCGGCTGGGCATGACAACGGTGTTATGGTTTTCAAATTGGAGAGAGAGCGTCCTGCGTCTACGGTTCACCAAAACACGCTCTTCTTCATTACAAAAGAGAAACACGTGCGCTCCTACGACTTCCAAAAGAACGCCGAGAGCCCAACCTTGGTTTCTTTGAAGCGCTTAGGAAGCGCCTGGGTTCCTCCCCGGACTTTGTCTTACAATCCCGCTGAGCGTTCTGTTCTCGTCACATCGCCCGCGGAAGGTGGCTCGTACGAGCTTATTAATCTCCCTCGAGATGGCTCCGGCGCCCTAGATGCGACGGACTCGAAGCGAGGACAGGGAAATTCGGCTATTTTTGTTGCCCGAAATAGATTTGCCGTTCTTAACACATCAACCCAGACAGTTGATATCAAGGATCTATCTAATAATACTGCACGGTCTTTCAAACCCCCAGTCGGAACCACCGATATCTATTTTGGCGGCACAGGAAATCTTCTTATCATCACACCCAGTGCTGTCCATTTATACGACATTCAACAAAAAAAGAGCATCGCCGAGCTGGCTGTTAATGGTGTCAAATATGTTGTGTGGTCTAATGATGGCCTTCATGCGGCTCTTCTTAGCAAGCACAACGTCACAATAGTAACCAAAGGTCTAGAGCAGGTTAGCACACTGCACGAAACCATTCGGATCAAGAGCGCTACTTGGGATGATGCGGGTGTTTTACTATACTCTACGCTGAACCACATCAAATATACCCTGATGAACGGTGACAATGGTATTGTTAGAACACTTGATCAAACAGTGTACCTTGTCAAGGTCAAGGGTAGAAACGTGTACTGCCTCGACCGATCCGCAAAGCCTAAGGTCCTTCACATTGATCCAACGGAATACCGGTTCAAGTTGTCTTTGGTCAAGCGAAACTATGAAGAAATGCTGCATATCATTCGCACATCGAGTCTAGTTGGCCAGTCCATCATTTCATACCTACAGAAGAAGGGCTACCCGGAGATTGCCTTGCAGTTCGTCCAAGATCCGTCAACTCGATTCGAACTCGCTATAGAATGCGGAAACCTAGACGTTGCGGTTGAAATGGCCAAGGAACTAGACCGGCCAAAGCTCTGGACTAGGTTAGGGACTGAGGCTTTAGCACATGGTAACCATCAAGTCGTTGAGATGGCGTACCAAAAACTAAAGCAGTTTGACAAACTCTCATTCTTGTACCTCTCAACAGGCGACCACTCCAAACTAGCAAGAATGGCTAAGATCGCCGAACATCGAGGCGATTTCACCGCTAGATTCCAGAATGCCCTCTTCTTGAGTGAAGTCGAGGACAGGATACAGATGTTCAAGGAAGTTGATTTATGTAAGTGCCAGCTTGCTTGACTTGAGATGTAACACTAATGAATTCCTAGACCCTCTAGCATACATGACTGCCAAAGCACATGGCCTTGAAGATGAATGCCAGTCCATCTTAGAAGCTACAGGCGTGACAGAGGACCAACTTACTCTACCTAAGTTCGGAGCATCACTACCAACACCAAAGCCGATAGTACCTACATTCAAGGTGAACTGGCCTACGAAGGCTGCATCGCAATCCTTCTTTGAGAAGGCCCTTGCTGGTCAATTAGAGGGCATGACCCTCGAGGAGGAGCCGGCAACCACCAATGGAGTTGAGGACGGTGATTTGGCGGAGGGCGATGCTGCTGCTGCTAATAAGAATATTGCAATGGAGGTGGATGACGACGACGACGCGGCTGGCTGGGATATGGGTGACGACATTGTCCCGGAAGCGGATGGTGACTTTGTCAATGTTGAAAGCACAGATGCTAGTGGTGCTGGCAGCAGCGAGGCCGATTTATGGGCTCGAAACTCACCTATAGCTGCGGATCATATCGCAGCCGGTTCGTTCGAGTCTGCTATGAACCTACTCAACCGCCAAGTGGGCGCAGTCAACTTTGCGCCACTTAAACCCCGATTCATGGAGATCTACTCGGCGACAAGAACATACATCCCAGCTTCTGCCAGCCTTCCACCGCTCGTCAACTATGTGCGTCGGACATTGGACGAAACGGATCCTAGAAAGGTTCTGCCTATCATCCCTCGAGATCTTGAAAACCTTGCATCCAACGACTTGCAGCAAGGTTACGACGCAATGCGGTCCAACAGGCTTGAGGATGGCGCAAGAATTTTCCGGGGCATCCTACACGCCATTCTCGCCAACGCTGTATCGAGCGAAAGCGAAATTGCTGAAGCCAAGAAATTAATCACTTCGGCTAGTGAGTACGCAGTTGCTATGTCGATTGAGCTGGCCCGGAGAGCACTTGGTACACCGGATGTTGTGAATGGGAACCCCGATTTACTCAAGCGCAGCCTAGAGCTATCCGCATACTTCACCATTCCCAAGATCGAAGTTCCTCATCGCCAATTAGCGCTTCTAAATGCTATGAACCTAGCATTCCGAAGCAGGAACTTGAGCTCAGCCTTGAGCTTTGCCAACCGCATACTTGCTAACGGTGGTGCTGCCAGGATCCTGGAAAGCGTGAGTTCAGATTGTCTTGCCACATTATCTTTTGTATCTAACATGATTATCCACAGGCCAAGAAAATGAAAGCCCAATGCGAACGTAACCCGCATGATGCGGTAGAGATCGAGTATGATCAGTTCGCCGAGTTTGACGTCTGCGCCGCTAGCCACACTCCCATCTACAGTGGTACAGCATATGAAGAGTGCGCGTTTGACGGTTCCAAGTACCACTCCAAATATAAGGGGACCGTTTGCGTCGTGTGCCAGGTATGCGAGGTAGGTAAGCATGGTAGTGGCCTAAGGCTATTTGCATAAATAGAACCTCGTATCTTTCTCTAGAAGGGGACCCGAGGAATAGGGAAACGCCTTGATGAAAACGATATGACAACTAGTCAGGAGGTCGGCTGGTCAGTAAAACACCTAAAATCCTGAAAAGGGGGAAGGGAGGAAAGAAAGAACTAGGCAACTTAGAGTCCGAAATTTATTTCAACGTATAATCGTCATGTGTGTGGAAGCGCTACGAAATACGGTGCTGTTTGGTACCCCCCGGTGTCAGTACGGAAGATGAATATAAGTATAATTAGGGAGTCTTAGTCTATGCTGCTGATGTATCAACGGAGAAGGCTCCTTAAACGGATAGACATAGTCGACTGCGGGACTCCATCCGGGACGGTAAACCGAGGGTTGAGAAACGCTGCCTGTATCGTGCGCCTCAGGTGCTTGCGTAGAGTGTCAATGGGGCAGGCTGGCACTGAAACGAGCTAGATTCTAGACATAGTCGCCTCACTACTATGAGGACCGACGGTTCTTCGAGGCTAGTTTTACTTATAGGATACGCTGGATAGGCCCACTGTGGGATTTTACTGTTATTAAGCATGAAGACGTCTACTATGAGATGGCCTAGGATACGCTAATAAATCAATTGATTAGTTAATTGGGATGGTTTCGTGCATTTTGCTCTATTCTCTAAAGGACAATCCTCGTTGCTAAGATGCAGGTTGACCGTATTCATACAGATAGATCTATCAGCGAGCATCAATTGGCCCGATTGATGTAGGTATGCAATAACCTCTACCCGCGTCTGCGAATTATTGGCCTGAATGTCCACCGGTTTCCCCGCCATCCTTCACCCCTGCTCCCTTTGCTGTCTCCTTGATCGGCAACAATTGATTGTTGTTTCCCCTCAGATGTGAGGATTGCATACCTATTCGGAACCACGACAGTGCGTTTCTCCGTAGTGGAATACCTTCTTCTTAGAGCTTCAAGAGTAGATTACGCACTCGTTTGTTCGAACGTGTGTAGGAGGGACAACACAGGAATAAGGCCTAGACGATTGTCTCGAGCTCTCTTGCATATCCGAGTGTGTTCTCGATAACCATCTGGCTGATTTCCTTCTCATCGCCTCCGTCCTCGGCTCCCTCGGTGGTTGGGAAGAAGATCTGGCCGTCACGAATGACCCAACCCCGGTGGCGCGCGAAGTCGATTACGGCTCCCTCGGAGTCGAGGAAGAGGAGAGATTTCGTACTGCTTAGCGGTAGAGACGGATATGCGCGCTCGCTACTGGAGGCAATCTCGGAGCGGATCTGGGATGTAAGAATCTGCGGGGTGGATTAAGGTTAGTCGACACCATGTCTCGGTAGTGTAGTGTATATAACAGAGAAACTCACTTCGGAAAAGACACCATACTCTTCGCTTGGCACCTCCCGGCTCTTCATGGCCTTCCACACACGATCGTAGCTGCCTTCCATCAACCACCGCTCGAGCTTGATCGGATAGCCAAGATAGCGATCACGCTCAATCTCCTCGCTACCGCGGGCTCGTGTGCTCAGGGATTCAAGCTCGGAGTGGAACTCGGCGTACCGGCCTTGTGTGAGCAAAAGCAGTAGATACAGACCTGTCACCTTATTCCGGTTCTCCTCCCTGCTGCCACCGCTCTCGGCATCGTCGGCGAGCTCGTAGAAGGGCTGCAGCTGCGACACGTACCGCGTGAAGGCTTCGGCATTCTTGGCCCGGATGCTGAAGAGAGCACCGGCTTCGTAGAGTTCTGTTGCGAGGGCGAGATGTGAGGATGGTGTGGAAGGGGATGGTGTCACGACCTTCAGCTGGAGAAGGGCGATCTTGGCTTTGGAGAGGAGCTTGGATGCCTCGCTATAAGGGGCGTTTGGATGGGACTTGAGCCGCGAGATGATCTGCTGGAGAGCTCGCTCAGCCATGGTGGCGGGTGGTGGTGATGGTGCTGGTAGTAGATTTGGAGATTGTTCAGATAGTGATGATGACGACGTCGAGATCGATGGGGGTGCGACGGAGATGGGTAAGACAGTATGTACTGTATTCGTAGGTTTTCCTTGTGTTTCCGTAGCTCTATACGTTCCGGATCGCGATTTTATATGTTGATTGCGAGACAATTGTGGTTGAGATGGTTGATCTGGTACAGTCGGATTCTTCAGACGTATTGATATTGATCTACCAAGACACGGCAAGCAGGCTGAAAGGCTGACGAAGGAGAACAGCTGGAGCTTGGCGCTTGACCGGGGACACCCGCCCGATTGCAAGCTCGGCGCCGGGGGGTTGTGTTTCTGGTGGCTCAAGCTCCAACCTTTTCGGAGTGTGGCTGGTGTCGCTCCAGCCACAGTCTCTGCATCACTACCTTGATTCATCGCCAAATGCTATATAGTAGTAAAATCTAATACGTTTTGATTGCAGGAATGGAAATAAGATGTTTCATCCGGTAGTATCTGGCGCCTATTTCCCGGCTCTGTCATAATACTTTTATTCTACGAAAACCGTACACGTGCTGTCATATCAGGTCATGATCAAGAAATGTTCACTTGACCGCGACCCATCCCACGTGCATTTCATCATAAACTGCCACGAGACAAACAGATAAGCTAGCATGAGTTGTCAAATTACGCAGAGCCGAAACGGGAACATAGTGACCTATTCCCCGGTCGGTTGGGGCAATCGCGATAAGTGGTAGCAATGGGCATGAGCTGACTAGACTGTCCTACCTTCAATCAAGTGCATTCATCCTATGAGTCTAGGTGTTGTTAGTAAGGTGCGAATAGTGTGTACCTGTCAATAGTTATAACGTTCCCATCATTTTTCGATGCCTGCTTTAGGCCTTATTCCTGTTTCGCCCTGTTCTATGTTTAACTAATCCCGACGATGCGAACCATGGGGTTGTTTAAGCTACACAGACAGGGTCTTGTACCATGATGCGCCGAAGAACCACTTGGTTTTCTTATTTAGGAGCCTACATAAAGGCAAGTTTGCTCTCCCCCCAGCCACAGTTTAGCGCTTGCACGAAGAGTAGTAACACCACCTTACCAATTTAGTATAAGCCTAAGAACCCGTTACTAAAATAGCAGTTGGATGCGGGATGTGGCTGTGAGATTGTGAGATGTTCTCTGTGCCGCAAGTCATCTAACCTAGGTATCTGGTGATAGTCGCTACATCAAACTAAAACATTTCAATTTGAACATGCTTCTTGGTAGCGAAGGAAGAATTAGGTGGGCTCTTGTAATCTCGTTAAAGCTCGAATTCCTTTGTATGCCTTGCGAATTCCGCCAAAAAACGGCTGGATTAGCCGCTCAGTTTCAGGTCCCCATACGAAACAGCACAATAATAGACAGATATAGACTAGAGCTTGAATGGTCTGCGAAACTAGAGAAATACCACGAGGGGATTCACAGTAGTTGGCGGACTATATGTTCAGCTTAGGCGCACAATGGGGAGACAATAATCTTGAAGCCACCAAAGCCCGAAGTGTACAATGACACAGTTGATTAAAGAATCGATCGTCCCTTCCACCTTCCCTTCTCTCTAGTTTATTCAATTCGATGCCTTCAAATCTTCAGACTCATTCATTAGTCTCACGTGGCTAACAGGTCTTGAAATCCGGCTCTACCTATTACTATACGTACCTGCCTAGCCTAGGTAGGTACCAACTACCCCGGATTTAAACTCCAGCAAAAACATCACGCTCTATCGATCTAGGTGCATAGACCTACATACTTCTCGCTAATTCGATTTCATCATCACCTTCGCATCTCATGATGGCCAAGTCGGCGTTTAGGCAACCCGGAGCGGTCGCCACCGGTGCAGGTAAGCTCCCCGGTCTGTCTCCCTCGCATGTTTAATCCATGACTTTTCATTTCGACTCCGTGGCTGGGCTCTCGGCACATGGCAAACGGTAAATGACGGCATCGCTCTCTCCCTTTCTCTCTCTTATTCCCTATTCTCTCCATTGCGCGGTGCTATCGCTCGCTACCGCGATCGCGGCTGCGACTGCTAGTACGGTTCTGGACCCCAAATAGGATATATAAACATCGGCTCTATGGACATCGGCCAATAATGACGGACTATGGCTATGAAACCGGAGGGGTCAATCGCCCTCTTCGGTCCGGACGGCTTACCTCACCGTCAATTATACAAAATTAAGAAATGATCAATGCGACTTACGCAGGGTACCGTGGTCGACGTAGTCGCCCAGGCAGTACTGGCCTGGGTACCGGTCTGGGGGGCACTTGTTAGCAGGTTACCTCGAAAAGGTGAGGATTTCTCAGCACCCACAGCACCCTATGTTGTGTTATACAGGTTGCCTAATGCTGCCCGTTGCTGCCCAGATTCGATTCGACGTCCTGACAAGCATAATAATCATGATTACATTACGGCTTACAAGGTCGCGTCAGCGACTGCGTACACCTAATTTAAATCGAGAGCGGATGCATCAACGGTCTGTCTGGCTTCCCCACATCGCATAGCGCATAGCGCGCACCCACCGACACCCACAAACCCCTCCTCACCACACCAAAAGCCTTATAGTGCTACGCTGCAGCTATACGCGTGTTGCCGTCTCATCCTTGGTCGCCCTCCTAGTATTCCTGCCGGTACTGTGGCACTGCCGAGTTTGTCGAATGAGCTATCTAGGTATCCGTCTAGGTATCCATTGTGGCTCTGGCCCTTACACCAGGTATCTATCAAGCTAGACCCTCCACTCACAGATCCACTGGGTACCGGAAATATACATCATCGCGGCTGTGTAAGACCTATATGTACAAACCACTGCCCACCGCCTACTCTAATTATCAGAGGGTTCTGGTTGCATGATGTCAAGCATGCGTCAAAGAAATTCCTCTACTCGTCAGATTCAGACCTGGGCCAGATATAATATTGTCCCTTTAATTGAATACGAATGAAAAAAAAAAAGTAGAACGCCTGAAACCTTTTGCAGTATCATCGCCAACAAGCGGTCCATTGCCGAATGGTCTATCATCGTTACTATTAGCATTCCCTCCGATCTTCTACACGCCTCAAAATCCTTGGCGAGATAGGTAAATACACCGTTCAGAAAGGAGCAAGAATACATGCCTATCTAGCGACATAGAAAGGAGAAGAACAAAAAGGAAAAAAAAGGAGAAGGGGAGATAGAAAGGGAGGGAGAGAGATCCGCTGAACCCCCGCGGACACCAAGGAGCCCCGCCACAGCCAACGAACTCCCCTTTGCACTCCGCTTACAGCGCCCCGAACAGGGAGCCAGTCAGTCCTACGGAGTACATAATAAAATACTACCGCTTCTACTTACTAGCTGGCTGCCTGCCTATTGCTAGCTGCACTCTGACAAAAACAGAGCCGGCCTATATTGGTCATTAGGCTGACAGCTGTTTCGCTTTTCATGCAGGTTCTCAGGTCGACGATTCTTTAGACATGCCTCAATTCGGAGCCACCTTCTACCCAGGCGGCGTGGATGATTACCTTATGCCCGAAGTACTAGCCCCCCTTCCACAAAGGTGCGTATCTCTCTTATTCTCATCGTATAAGACACCAAGACTCCAAGACACCCCGATACCCGCCTGCCCTTACAACGGAGGCGCGCCTTTTGTCTGCTTCCGCCGATGCAACCACAACCGCACCATGACACCCATGACCCCATGACAACTGTCACGGCCTCGGTTCGATAGTTTCCCGAACTAATAAGAGAGTAGGGTTATGCCAGAAGTTCCCGAGAACATGCAACAAGGCCTTCAACGCATGGAACTTGAAGCTACCGAAGTTGGCCACGGCAACAACCGCTCAAATCCAAACGCAACCGCATCCGGAACCCGCCATCGCGAACCCTCGCTCTCCACCGTCATTAATACCCAAACCGGTAATTACGGTCAGCAATATCAACCCGGCCGACCGAAGCCCACCGACTACAGTCCCGCATCCAATTTCAGCCCTTTCCAAGAGCGTGATACCAACACACAGTTCGAGAAGAGCCTCCAAGATATGAACGACTTCCCTTCTTTCTCACCTTTTCCCAAGGTGACCGGGGAACACATACCACCAAGCGACGAGGAGAAGGAGACGGTCCTCGCAAACAGCAGGGAACATGTGCTACACTCCAACGATCCCGATATGCAGATATGTTGGGCTCGTGATGTGCTGTCCTTTGTCGAAATCGCCGCCGAGGCTGCTATGCGCGAAGTCGAAGCCGTTCGAAGCAGCAACGACCGCGAACTACCCGCACGCCCAGTCACACCCAAAATCGAGCATGAGTTGCGAGTTGATGCCATCAATATCATAACATACCTGGCTGATCAAGGGCATCCCGAAGCTTTGTTCATACGGAGTAAGTGGCTAGAATTTGGAAAGTTCGGCAGGCGTCAGGACAAAAAAGAGGCCTACAGCGGTTACATGAGGGCTGCACAACAGGGATGGGGCCGCGCCGATTATCGCATTGGTATGCTCTACGAGAGTTCAAACGACATGGATAAGGCTATGCGCCATTACCAATTAGGCCTCAGCAACAAGGACTCGGCTGCGGCATATCGGTTGGGCATGATTAATCTCCTTGGTCAGCGCGGCATGCCCAAAGACATCGCTAGGGGCCTCGATCTAATTCACCAGGCCGCCGATACTGCCGACGAGGACGCGCCCCAAGGAGCATTTGTCTATGGTATGCTAATAGGAAGGGACTTACCTGATGTTGTGGTTCCCGAGGGCATATTATCATACGACGTGGCGGTTGCCCGACAGTACATCGAGAAGGCTGCCTATCTAGGATTCGCTAAAGCACAGTTGAAGATGGGCCAGGCATACGAACTATGTCAGCTTGGGTGTGAGTTTATGCCGGCTCACTCATTGCATTACTATGGTCTAGCTGCTCGTCAAGGCCAGCCGGAAGCATGCTTAGGCGTTAGTCGTTGGTTCTTATTTGGCTACGAAAACGATTTCGCGAAGAATGAACAATTGGCTTTCAAGTATGCGCAAATGGCAGCTAAGACGAAGCTGGCGACCGGCGAATTTGCCATGGGCTACTATTATGAGATCGGTATCTCGGTCGAAAAGGACATAAGAGAGGCTCGCAAGTGGTATGAGCTCGCCGCCGAGCATGGAAATAAAGACGCAGCGGCACGGTTAGAGGGTCTCTCACAATCCAAGACGCTTTCCAAAGAAGACCATGAGACTTCAACGTTGACGAGAATTAAGTCCAAACACGGCTCACAAAGGGGGCAAAGACCAGAACGATTCAAGCAAATGAACAGCACTATGCCCACCGTATCGGAAGCTCAAGCGTCGCCCAGGGTATCTCCCCAGCCATCGCCGCGAACACAAAATTTTGATCATGCGGAATACCCCGATCCATCTCAGCCCGGTCCCAACAGGAATGGTGGAAGACAGCCCGCATTCGCCGTAAATCTCCCCAATCGCGCACAATCTACGGCGCCATATCCGGAAGACGATAGGCCGGCACCCCTCAATCTAAGTAAGCCAGCTTCCACCACACCATACCCTGAAGACGACGTGGTAGGGTATAAACCGCCTCGATCCCCCCATTACAACCCAGGCATTAGGTCATCTACCGGTCCCAACGCTGATCGTCCAGGGAGCGCGTTTGGTATACGCACGCAATCACCAAGTGGACCAGGTGGCATGCGAGCCCACTCGGGTGGTCAGCTTCCCATTCCACCTGCCGGTACGGATCCAAACTATGGCCGTCCATCGTCGGCGGGGTGGCAACCTCAAGTTCCCGGCGGTTATCGGCAGCCAAGTCCTGGTCCTCGCCCACAAGATTTCTACCCACCAGGAGCTGACTACAACCAACGACCACCTTCTTCTCAGTATGATCGTCCTGGAGGCCTCCCGGCTCAGCCTGGGCCAAACCGATTATCGAAGATGGCGCCTCCCGGCGGTGCCGGTCGAGGAGGGCCCTTACCACAGTCAGGCTATGGAAGGAGAGAATCTTCTCTCCCATCTGGTCATGCACCGGGCCCGCGCATGGCGGCTGCTGGTGCCCCAGCTGGTTCGCCAGCTATGAGCGGAGGACTTGGACCTCGTGTCGGCTCGGTCCCTCCAGGCGGTTTGCCCCAAGGCGGCCCAAGACCAAACAGCGGTAGCCGACCAGGCCCTGGCCCTGGCCCTAGTACCGGTATGCCTCCAAATGACCGACCCATTGCAATGGACCAAGGTGGTCGCTCTAGTGCGCCGCCACCTCAGGGCCGGCCCAGTCCTGCACCAAGCACGGCAGCCTCGGCCCCGCCCAAACCTGTGAAGCAAGGCCCAGCTACCTTTGAACAAATGGGTATCCCTCAGGGCAAGCAGGATGATGATTGCGTAAGCCTCCCCCTCCCCCTGGCGTCCTCTTTTCCAAGACTATTCCAATTTTCTCGTCAAGTGCTGACTTTGTAATTCTAGGTCGTCATGTAAATTACGGTTAAAGGTTTGGTTTGGTGCTAGCATTAGCATTGTTTTGAGTAGAGAGTGGCTCTATGTCAAAAATAATCTCTCTTTTCACGATACCACTTCATTTTCCCCATAATTCTTCTTGCCTTCTCCCACTATGAGGAATAGCGAGAAAGTAAGTATGGCATAGGCATAGGCATAGATACGTGAACAAATGGATGGAATGAAAGAAATGAACATTTTGCGTCTCGGCATGTTGCATGTGACGGAGTTTATTGTCGGGACCAGGGCATATTACAGATACATACATAAAACTGGCCAGTGTGTATAGACCCTGACAAGAGAGGCTGGAGATTGGCTCTTTGAGAAAGCAGGGACTGAGTTGGAGTTGGAGAGTGCCGAGGTTGATGTCGCTTGCTTGTCTTGGGATCTTAAGATAAGTGTAGAGATGTACCTAACCTACCCAGGAGATAAGTTCCACATGGTGTAGATAATGACAAAAACAAAACTATATCTTCACGTTGGGGATGTAGTGATAATTTAATTTGAATTGGGTGATTAAAACACATCAGAAATGTATTGAATCTTCATGTGGAGTTATGTAGACAGAATCTTGGGAAAGAGGTCGCTGGATGCCCAGGTGGTTTACGTTGGTTGAGGTTTAATACATATACTGGATAAAGACAAGGGATGTACCAGGTGCCCTGTACATATGCACCTTAAGGATAATGTTGCGAAGGGAGTTAAAGGGCCTTAACCCCACTACCGGGTGTCCATATATACGCACTGTATCTTTCAATCTGCCTACACGGAGGGAGGCTGGATATCCAGACAGAGGTACCTATTTTACATCGAAAACGAATACACAAGCTTCTATTAGACTGTACATTTATATCAATTCATTTACAGTTCATCATACGCCAACATTTACCTATGATATTGTTCCCTGTCGCCTTCTTTCTTCTATCCTAGAGATGAACAAACCCCGCGATATGACCTAAGGATGATTATTTTCTACGATTTCGGTCATTTATTTTCTTCAAATCTACTTCGCGAGGTAAGGGAACAAGCAACACCAAAACTGATCTCCTGGGCCCTTTGAGCGACAACTGGTGTTTGCTTCACAAACTCTATGTAACAAGTCACGTATTTGGTTCCACTTTTTCTAGGCTTACAAAAGAAAGAAAAGAGTAGGGAAAGGTCTATTCGTGATCCGACAGAGAATTAATTGAGTCCTAAAATTGAGTACCGTTGTATTTGCGAGGAGTTTTCGAGGGCGGGATTCGTGTCGGGCTGGATGGTGGTTTGCTTGGAAATGTTGAACTACTAACCTAATGCCCAATGTGCCCCGAGTTAGCACACCGGAACTGATGTATTGAATGGTCATTGTCGCTATAATTGCAAAGCTTTAGTGTATTAATTGCGCTATAGTTTTAATCACAGGAACACCTACATATGTATGTAGGTAGCATTGCTGCCTGTTTTATAATCACCTAGGTAGGCTGAGGTAGCCGCTGTATAAGTTGTTGCAGCTATATATTTCCGCCCACAACTCAGAAACAGCCCTTCTTCTTTTATTCTAGAAATATTGTAACATTGCCTCCCGTTTCTATGGTCTGTCTTTAAACAATTGCGTGAAAAAAACAAAAAGAAAAATCATGATGTGCGACACTGATCCGTTGAAAGTGCTCCAGCCGGGCAGTGTAAATACAACAATCTTATCCGGAAATAATTACAGCATCCGCCAGCCACACACCTAGGCACTACCAGTAGAACCGTCACCCACCAGGGCTGAGGTACCTTCTAGAACAAAAGGTGCGCCGTGTGTAGGGGAAATCGCCAGTTTATGTAGGTACGTTGGTCAGTTAGTGCTAGGCGCTGCGCGCAATAATAAGCATTCATCACACCCCATGGCTCTGACAGCATCTACCTAATTTTATACCTACATAGCCTGGCCTGTAACGGCATCCTTCACCATTGGAAGTGATTGGGAGGTAAGTATTCAATCGAGATATATAACGTGTTCGTGAAGATTCAATTTGAATGTGATCGATCCATTATATTTATCTATCTCGGTATTATTTATTCAGATAACCTCTCCTTTTGAGTCGACCACGGCAAACTTTATTCGTCGCTAAAAAACTGTTTCTGTAGCCTGTCATTGGGTTCGCCTGTAAGTTCACTGATAAGAGCACTGAACGGAATGTCAGACAGCCCTCCTTCTTTCTATCTTCCTCTACCTAAAGGAAAGACACGGATGAATACCACAGGCATATTTCCTGCTTCATATCTATCACATATCTGCGTCAAAATGCGGTTAAAACGCCCACCCAGGAGAGATATTTACATCAACTCCGAGAGAATATCATACTGACATCTCACTAACAACAATTGTATCAACAGTATCCCGCTGCCCCCTCCTTTGCGCCGCCTCCAGCTCATGCAACGCCGTCCCACCAGACTCTCTAGGCATCTGTCGGCCGTCAATCTCGACTTTTTCGTTACCGTTCAAGATAGTGTCAGTACCTCCGACAATTGTATACTCCGTCACCGTGCCTCCCCCGAATGTTCTTGTTTCTTCCAACTGGCTATTTAAATTTGCTTTCCTTCGCTTTCTATAGAAAAACCATGCCCCGAGTACTAACGCTATCCCGCCGAAAATAGTCCCCACCGCTATACCGGCTTTCGTGCCAGGGCTTGTGCTTTGTATGGAACTCGAAGTTGGCGCATTGGAAGGGGGATTCGAATTCGAATTCAAATTCGAATCGGGGCTAGCTGTGGGCATGCTACTATCTAATGATGAGGCTGAATTTGTGGGACTAGTCGAAGTAGATGCCGAAGATGAAGAGGGCAAAGGCGCGACGATGCGGAAGGGATCGCTCTGCGCCAAGGCCCACCCCGTTTCGATAATCGTCTCCACGAGCAGCACGTAATCGAAGTCTGTGTCGGACGCTGGTGTAAAGTTGGTCGGTATCGGCCAGAAATACGAGATCTCGGTCGCTGGGCAGGGCGCGCTGGGGATGTAGGACCAGTATACGGGGTCGCTATACGTCCTCCCCGAAAACGGGACGGTTGTGTTTTCTGCCCGGCGAGGAATGTTAGATAATCGGGAAGCGTAGTAAGAGTCTGTCTCGCTGGGTCTGTAGAGTTTTGGGCGAGAATGTATAAAAGGTTATATATAGGCAGAGTAAATCGTGAAAAGTCTACACGAATCGGGGAAAACAATGACAACGGTGGCAAAAGAGACCGGATCCAATCCATTAAATTCAAAACTCCTCGTGACTACCGAATCGCCAACGCACCTAAGACATTATAAACATAAGTTTCGTCTCGAAACGCCGACAAGACAAGATTAAACGTCGTGTTCATAGCCGGGCTTCCTTTCCCTTCGGGGATGACGCCCGCATACCAACTAACGTAAGCCGTGTCCCCGGGCTTGAAGACAGATGTCGTGCCCGGGGTGAGGAAGATGGTATCCCGGGACTCGAAAGATTTGGCGCACTGGGTATCGTTGATCTTTGCGTTGCTGTTCATGACACCTCCAGTCCGTATGGGCCGAGATAGAAGTAAAGAGAAAAGAGGCGTCCCTAGGAAATTACCTCAGCTCGTCCGGATAGAGAGCAGATGTGAAGCATCAGGGAATCGAGCAATCCAGCAATCTAACCTGACTCCACGAAATGCTCGTGACGGATCTCTCATCCGCCGAACTAGGTACGCAGTTGATGGAGAGTGTTGTTAGCAGCATAAAAAAAAGAGTTACCTAAAGAAGTAGGAGTGGAAATTCGAATGGAATAAGCATATCTCCCCCATTGTATATATGGGATTTGAATCCCGCCCCGCTGTACACGACACGCATCATGGTGTAGGCATCTAACATCCTGTGAAATCAAAATAAAACCAACAACCTAGAAAAGGTAGTACTTGATATCTGGGGGCTTGCTAAGGCGGAGCGTGTTGTTTTGCCTAGAGCTGTGCCCCTGACGAAGCCAACGGACGAATCAGGGGACGAGTTGCATCTGCAACATGCACAATCAGTTACCAACAGACCCTGTTGGTAAGATCTGCATTTCTCCAAATGGCCATCTACCTACGTGTCCATGGGATTTCAGATTCTAACACGGGGAATTACGGGCGGGTTAAGAAAATATTGAGCATATCTACCTGGCCAGGGCTAGGTAGTGAGTCGGATTAGCAAGATATTTATTATTCTACCGTTCGCCGTGCGCCGTGCTAATGCAATTGTAAAAGGCCTTGGGCCTAGCTCTATCTTATGCTCATGCCACTAAAAGCAAATAACCGTAGCAACATCCATACATATTGAACTCGTTACGCCGTCATATTTCACCATCCCTGATACCTCATCTGGCCTGAAACGCAGTGCGTTAATGCGAAATGTACTGGAAGACAGCGGAGACTTCTTTCTCGCTGCACTCTTGCCGTAGCAAGAGATCTTGAATAGATGTGAGTCCTTCATTCGCGAAATGATTCCAAGTGCTGGTGTCGCCATACAGCATAGCAGGCGCCTTGATAAATTGGCGGGCGGCATCGGGCTTACAACGCTTACACTTAAAAGTGTCGTGCGTGTCCGAGCGGGTATTGGGGCGATACTGGAAAAGCTCGCGCAAGCTGTCGAGCGAGAAATGGCGTTCAACATCCTCTGCAGAATCGACAACGCAACTTGATAGCGACTGTTTGTGAGACTGTCGTTGAAAGATCTTCTCCTCAATTGTGCCTGTTGCAATGAACCGGTAAACGAAGCAGTCTTTCTTCTGCCCATCACGCCACACACGGGCCAGTGCCTGTTGATCTGCAGCCGGGTTCCAGTCTGGATCGAATAGGACCAGTCGATTTGCGCCAATCAAATTCAGACCGCATCCACCAGCCTTACTCGACAGAAGGAAAACAAACTCACTACCCTCAGGGTCGTTAAACTTGTCAACTAGCTTCTGTCGTTTAGCCACGGCCATGGTACCGTCAAGGCGGAAAGAGCCATATCCGCGGTGGCGACAGAGCTTCTCGAATAGGTCAAGGGTTTGCGTGTAGTTGCTGATTAATACAATTTTATCGTTTGTATCGTGTCGAATGCGTGCAAGCATACGGTCAAGGACCTGCATCTTTCCCGAATACCAGGGTTTGACATCCCGATCGCGGCCTCGGGCATCCTTTGGCACGTAGTCCTCAGGCCAGTACTGCTCGCTACCAGGGAGATCATCGGCAAGATTGAGAAGATCTGGGTGGTTACAGAGTTTCTTTAGCAGACCAATGGCCTTTAGGGGCTGACTCCCCTTGCCACGCAACAGGGCTTGAATATCCGGGCTCTTGATGAAGTAGTTGTAAAGATCCAATTGGAAGTCGGCCAGGTTGCAGAACACAACGTGTTCGTATTTAACAGGAAGATATTTGGATAGAATATCGTTAGTTCGTCGAATAATGAACTTGTTGACGATACCGAGCAACTCCACAAGGCATTCATCACCCTTCTGACGTTCCTTCTCCGTGGCATCGGCGTCCCGCCCTCGGAGAATAGGTATCTCGTACCGTTTTCGGAACTCAAGTCTTGAGCCAAGAAGGCCCGGATTTGCGAAACTAATGAGGGCAAAATATTCAGACAAGTCGTTCTGAATGGGCGTTCCGGAAAGAATGACACGTCTACTAACATTCAGGCTGTTAAGAGCTGTAAATGTTTGACTATCTCCATTCTTCAAACGATGGCCCTCATCACACAACATCAGACCAATTTTGGTGTTCTTCAATTCTTCTACGTTCAGGCGTAGAGTTTCATATGAGACAATGATGACAGGACGAGTCACAGCGCGACCAGTTGATATGGCCCATTGTCGAAGTTGTCGAGTCAACTCCTCCTTCGTCGCCTTACCGTCAATAGCGAAAGGCGTGATGGCGTCCGCTCCCAACCACTTAGTCAGCTCGTTGGCCCAGTTTCGGACCAAGCTGGAAGGACAAGCAACAATGGCTTTCTGGATGGTGGTCTTGCCAGCGTCTGGCGACTGTTTGAGCAAGGTCCAGAGAAGTGTGATACACTGTAAGGTCTTTCCAAGACCCATCTCATCGGCCATGATGCAACCATTCGCGTTGTCGTCAACCATGCCAGTTACACATTTGTACATGAATTTGACACCCTCAATCTGATGAGGCCGCAGAACTTTAGCCAGCTTCGGGTCGATAACGACGGGGACCCTAGGATGCTCTCCTTCAACCTTCTTTTTAATGCCAAGAATCTCAGCTAAGCTCTTGTGGACGAGAGGTGCATCTAGCTTTGCCTTGGATGCTTCTTCTGTGTTGTCTTCGACTACGCCGCCGGTATCTTTTGGTTTATCGTCAACGGTTGGATCATGAAGCACGATTGCAAACTCGCCGCTGGGATCATGCAAGGGTTTCGCGACAAAGGCAGCCCCTTGACGCAGGCCGAGGGTGGGCGGAGGGCGATTGGGATTATAGCCGGCAGCATTCTTATTAATCAATGGTACAGCAAATGCCTTTCTGAACACCTTCTCCTTGTCCTTGGCCTGGAACACGGGGAATCGGTTGACATCTCTATTGGCGAGAGCTAATCGGTCGGCATTAGTGTACGGTTTGTCAGACGAGTCGTCACCGTCGGCACCCTTGTAGTCGACCTTTCTTCGTTTACGAACCGGACGATCGGTTGCCGGCATTCTCGTGGCAGAGCCGGGACATTTGAATGGCTTGTATAGTTGGTCGACTGATTTCTGGGATATGAGACGTTTGCCGGGCGTTGTATTCGGCTTCGGCTTGGCCACTGGTGTGGCGGGAGTCGCCCTATATAGTGACTGAGTTAGGATATTTGTGTGCACACATCACCAGAATGCTGTCTTAATTTAAGATAATAGTTACATACATTAGAAAGTATTTATTGTCCTGGAAGCACCACGACGACGGCCGAGTTCTGTATAGGTATTTGGGTATTGTAGTCTATAAGGCAGGTAAATAAGTCCTTGTTGTCTTCCCCGTTGTTGACTTGGGGAAAGCGCGTGTTGACGCGATTTGGTGGCAACATAGTGCTGTAAGCAGGTACGCCGGCGGGGATTCGACACCAGATCACATGACTTGCTTCTTCTGCGGCACACTGTGTATATGGCCCTTTGCACTGCCCGAGCATTCATTCCGCCTTTTCTCCTCCTCCAGGCGGCCACACATCGGATTTTTTCCTGGTTACTCTTCATAGCACCTCCATCGGGACGAGAAATGCCCCCAAAATAACTGAATAAACACTCGCCGATATTTCAATGATATCTAACTTTGTTATCCTATGACCATCAGCATGAGCACAGCCCCCCTCCCTGTATGCCCGTTAGACTAAAAGCTAAAAATGACTTATCAGCTCCACTCCGCGGCGGAACCGGGGATCCCTCCCGTCGCTGTCCTCCCTTATCTTCAATTAGACTTAACCGCCGTAGCCGCTAGTAAAGGAGGGGTTCGTTACACGTGCCGAGCTCTTGGGACGAGAGTGTTAATGTTAATGTAGGCATGCGATGCGTATGCGTATGTACCTAGGCGTAAGTCCCGGGTCTACGGATCCGAGCGACTTGATTTGTCTGGTTCATTATCTTCATGTAGTGTATATGCACCCTATATTACTTACTACCTGCTCATATCTCTCTCATCCTTGAGCAGCAAATCGAATCTTATTCTAGGGTCACTCTTACTATTGCTTATTCTCGTCTTTGGTGCCGTGTGATGACAGCTTAAAACGCTCACTTAGAGTTTTTAGCGTTAATGTCGACGATTATACGAGCCACGTTTTTCGAAATCTTGACCAAAGCACAAGGGAGCCTACTACTCCTATAAGTAACACACAAGGTTATTATAATCAAGCACGATGACTAACAACGAGAACTCACCGCCTTACCTCCTTCAGCCGGTCGTCATGGTCCTCCTGTCTGCTGACTTCTGGGCGGGCTGGGTTAGTGGTGCCTTTGGCGTCATGTTTGGTAACCCGATGGACAAGAAGAAAGTACATCTTCAAGCACAATCTGTTTCACAACAATTCCCATCAGCGGGGCCTAATCGATCAGGCCTTCGGCATTCTTCACCACCCTCACACTCAACCCCTTTATTACCCTCAGCATCTTTACGCTCACAGGGGACTCTATCGTCACCGGTGTCCCTCATAATCAAATATGTACAAGCAAAAGCCCCCCTAGCAGAGACCGCGGCCCCAATGTTGGGTTGTGGTCTACTCAATGGTATACTTTTCTATGCGTATAATTGGGCTGAGGATGTCTTAAACACCACACTTTTCCCCTCGCCCTCGCTCAATCCCACACTCTCTAGTCAATATACCGTTGGCAGCGCGACAGGCTCCAATCTCTGGACAACGTGGCTCGCAGGCGCAGCCAGCGGCCTCGCGGTCTGGCCCGTCAGCATCCCGACCGAGTTGATAAAATGCAGAGCCCAACTCGCCTCTGACCAAAACTCCCCAGTACCATCTTCATCATCTTCGACCTTGCCAGCAAGAACTTCGTCATTGAGGTCCAGCATAACCCAAACCGTCCTCCGTAGCCAAGGCATTAGTATCCTACGCCGGCTCACGAGCCTCTACCGTGGGGGTGTAGTAACCGCACTCCGGGATAGTATTGGCTACGGATTTTACTTCTGGACCTATGAGTTTGGGGGACGTATAATGAGCTCGCTTTTTCTACGGATTCAACCGCCTCCTGGCGTCGATAGTCTAGCAGGAAACGGCAACGGCGCAAGCTTTATAACATCCTTCAGCCAGGAAGCGATCAAGGTTGTACTGTGCGGTGGCATAGCGGGTGTCGTGTCATGGGCCAGTATCTTCCCTCTCGATTTGATAAAAACTCGCGTCCAAGGCCAAGTTCACCTAACTGCGACGTTACCGGTGGACGGCAGTATACCTAAGCAGAAAGGAGCTATACAGATCGCTAGGGACATATATAGAAACGGTGGGATTCGGGCGTTCTATCCTGGCCTCATGGAGTGCAGCAAGAGGGCTTTTATAGTCAACGCTATTCAGTGGCCTGTTTATAAGGGGCTCATGTTTTGGCTTAGCCCGACTAACCGTGATAAACAAGAAGAGTTGCATCTTTGATGAAACTATTTAGTGTTCATACAAAAGTAACAGTTAGAAGGGATATGATAGATTTTCACGAAGGCTTCGGAATTCACAGTGAATCTAATGTCTGCGAAGCAACAATGAATCATTGGCTTGGGGACCCATGGCGATTATTTGTAGTTGAGTGATAGTGACTTGCGAGCATGACGCCTAGTCAGCTTGTGTTATCCAGGAGACCATACTTTGGCGGTTTTCCTCGATGGAATCCTCCACCAGCTCTATCTTCCTACCATAATATTCACGGAATTCCTTCGGCTTTCTAGCCATAGGGCATTTTTCCATGTGGTCTTCCATCTCTTTGATCTGCTGCTGAGCCTCCTATGCGCCGTTGATCAGTAAGTGACATTAGCTTCATGGCCTATGATAACCCCCGATAAGGAGCACGAGACGTGGTGACTAAAAGATGCGACTGCAAAAGAAACTGTAAGCTTCTCACCTGCAAGTCTAAAGAAGCCCTCGAAAACTTTTGCTTTGTTACCGCGAGTTCTACAATCTGGTTCTCCTTCACCTTGGTGTCTTCGAGGTTCTTAACTTCCAAATTATTTAAACGGCGGTATATGTCGTCCCTTTCCCCGATGACTTCTTTCCTCTCTTGTTGGAGTTTGTCTTTATCGAGCCTCATGGCCTCATGAGCCTTTTTTGTCCTGCTGAGGCTCGATTGTAGGGACCTCTTTTTCCCCTCCTTTGCAGCAGCTGCTACTAGCTTAATTGTGTTGTCCTCTAGCATAGCTTTATCGTGCTCCAGCTCAACAATCCGGCTTTCGATTGTGGCTCTGGCTTCTTCCTGTTTGCTCACTTGTCTCTCGAGCTCGACAATTCTGTCTTTTGAGCTGGCTCTCTCTTGTTCTAGCTCCCCGAGTTGGGACTCAAGATCAAGGATCCTTGTCTGGGCTTTACTGAGAGCCTCAGAAGTGGCCGATAAGCCCATTTCAGTTGTCGTAAGGTTGAACTTAACTGTCGATAGCTCGCTAGAAAGCTTCTTGTAAGCGCTCTCCAACTCGGCAATAGTTCGGTTGCCATCGAGTGATTGTTCATAGAGCTCGTTCCTCACCTCCCTCGCTTTTTTCATGTGCCTTCTGGCCAGGTCAGCTTCATTCTTAGCGCTTTGCAGAGCGTTCTGAGAATTCTGCAATCTTTCCCTCGTCTCAGTAAGTTCAGTCTCTTGTGCTTGTCTAAGTTGCCTCTCGGCTATTAACTCTGCCCGGAGCGACTCTCGTGCCACCATTGCTTCGGCATTTTTCAGCTTCAACTCCTCCCTCAAATTGTCCCTTTCAATTTCCGACTCCTCGAACCTTGCCTTGAATACTGTTAGCTCCTCTACTGATTTTTTGGTAGCATCTAGTGTAGTTGAGAGAGTTGCTATCTCCTCAGCCATTCTAGTGTTTTCCAATGCAGTGGCCTCCAGCCTCGAGCTTTCTGCTCGTAGACTTTTTATTTTGTCGTTAAGCCGGGTTATTTCTTCGTTGGCTGATTCATATTGCAAGATTTCCGTAAAGCTTCTTGGTGGTATGAATTCGCCGTTCGTGTCATCAGCACCGAAAGATGTTCTCCTTCTCTTATAAGGAGTAGGTCGTCGTTTCCTCCGGGCCCAACTTTCCTTTTTGTGTGCCGTATCGTCACCGCTGTCGTCGTCGAGTACAATAGGATCTAAATTGGTACCTGTAGGCTTATGGACATTGGATCTCGGCGAAAAATACTCGGAGGGTGAGCTCCCATTCTACGAAGGTTAGGAAAAGCCCAAGGTATATCAATTGTACGTACATCGTATTTAGCCGTTGTATCATTCGCCATCATGTTACTCAGGGCAATGCAGGCAACTGACAGAGTATCGAGCGTCGGCGAAAGCCTAAGAGGTTGGTATCTTGTAGGTGCTTTTTGTATCAAATGGTTGAGTCGACAATAAGAGTCGGGGGGGACGAGAGGGAAAGTGATTGGGCTTGGGCTAATCAAAAGCAACGAATATGAGACCATGAGGATGAGCAAACTAGCGACAATCAGGACGAGCACGGTGAGTTGTTGCTATTCGATTATTATAGATGGGATAGAAAGTAGGATGGGGAGAAGCTAATACAGTCAATTGGGAGATAGAACATTTGAATAAATCTAGAGGTACCTAGGTATTTTGGGTTAGGCCAGGCCAAACTGGCTGTTTCCAATTCAGCATGGGAAAGGCACCTGCCAATCTCTGTTCACATCAGAGAACAGGCGCAAAGATACCAGGCAGGGGCATATGATAGGGCGAGTAGTCCATGTACTCGATGATGCGCAAGTATCGCGGGTATCTAAAGAATGGATGGAATAATACCTAGTAGGTAGAGATACACTTTATGAAAATTAGGTAAGATGTGAATTGACAAGATGTGAATAAACCAGCTGTTTAGTATGCGTGCTTGTTCTTTACCTATCCGGGTATATCTACCTGGATGCTCGGGCCAGGCACTTCGGGCTCACTTAGAATCTGCCCGGAAGAGAAATTAATCGAAAGTGGTAATCAATTTTTTCTTTCTCTCTCTCTCTTTTTCGTATTTAATGATTATAGTAGGATGGAAAGAGTTATCTGAGAGGCAACATAAACAAAGGATAACTTAGGCAATAATGTCTAGGTAGTATTTTGAAATGGACGGATTTTACATAATGAGAATCAGGTCGGAACATGTACACAGGCAGGCAGGTACATAAGGTAGTTCATTCAAGTTGTTTTGTACCCGAGCGTCTACCTACCTCGCTAGTAGTCTTGTCATGCTGTTGGCTGCAAGTTTATATGCAAGCTACCCCGGTTCGCAACAGTAGACCACCAATCAGAACAATCGTATGATATACACAAAAAGTGATCTATCATAAACGTTAGAAGACTGCATTTACAATAAGACCAATACAGCTTAGGCAACGATTGGGAACCATGTAACAAGAAAGACACTAACTACGTTTTAACAAAAGGATAAATTCTGTGAGTTTGAAAATGAAAAATGTCATGCTATTGTTCTCTATCAATCCTCAATCACACCTAAGCGCTGTGCTATGTACCTCACACACGCTAGGCCTGGCGGTAGCGACCTAGTGACCCCTAAGGGTGTGACAGGTTGCCAGAGGGTGAGTGCGAATACCCTATTCAAGTTGAAGACCTGGTATGTTTGAAGATAGGTAATCAATAAAGTATAATAAATATGGTATATCGCGCTGTTGTGCAATCAGCAGCAATTTTACAGTTTTTCCCCGATGGTTATTGTTCTAACTGCAACGGAATTAAACTAGGTAGATTTATATCACGAAGCAGAGTTTCATAGCCACGCCTTTTTGTTTTAAATAAGTATTTTTTTTAATTCGAAAATTAGAAGGCAACCACCTGGGCAGGTGGGTGGGTACCTATCTAGAAAAAGTTCCTGACCCTTGCATTAGCATATATAGTGAAACGGTCATATAAGCACTGTCTTGTTAAAATTTTATGATTTCAATGTTGAATTCATCCATTTCTCACCCCAGGACCATGACCAGCAAGTCGCTTTCATGGAATACTTTAAGACAGATTCCTTGGGCTAGACTGAAAAATTTACTTATTCGTGTACTCAAGTTACTTATGCCATTCGCAGCAGATTCCGTAATCTGCCCTCTCACACACTTGGTTGCAAGGCTTTCATGCTGGGAGACACCCCATCCGTGTAGATAGCTTGGTACCTAAGCCTCTACAAATTCATATGTAGTTATCCGCAACTACTCTTTAGATTTTAAAAGATTTATGCAACTACCGAGTCTATATTTGGAGGGGCAGTGACGTACCCACGCGTGCCCCGTAGCCGTCTTAGCGTCAGCAGACAAAGTCTAAGACATTATTCACCTCACTCTACAAACCGGAGGGAGTTAAGCTGTCGAGGGTATCTCTTTGTGCAAAGGCCACATCTCTGTTCTCGTCTTCTAATGTTGTCGGGCTTCGTTTCTAGCCATGGCAAGTTTTCTTAGAGGCAAGCAGGCGGGCATGCAGAATGACCTGTCTGCGAACATCTTGCCGGGCTTGTTTGCGCCGGATGAACGCTCTCGATATGGAATCAATTCCCAGATCAGGTACGTTGCGCCGAACTAACCTTATTAATGCCTTCCCTAGCAAATCTAGCTCACATGCCATCCCACATAGTTGTATAGCCTATGAACCTGTCCAGTCTCTGATTGCTGTTGGCACAAATGAGTCCAGGTTTGGTGGTGGGAAGATTTATGTGTTTGGTCAATCAAGAGTTCAAAAGTTCTTCATCCCTTCGCGACCGCGCTCCTATGTGGATATCCAGTTCTGCGCCAATCGTCTGATCAGCCTCGACACCCAGAATGAGGTCACAATATGGGACCTTGACAGCGGTGATATGATCACTAGCTTTCATGCTCCGGGAAACATCGCACGCATGCTAACTGATCCTATGTTGGACTGGTGCTTTCTTGGTCTCCAAACTGGCGAGATATATGCTTACGACCTCGATCGCGAACGCTTGTCACAGTTCCGCCTCCCAAACTTTTGGACAGCAAGGGATCCACGAGCTCGAGCTGTCGCTCTTGTGTCACTGCAAATGCATCCGCGAGACGTTGGAAAGCTCTTGATAGGGTATAGCCATGGTGCTGTCATCTATTCCTTTAAGCAAAACCAGCCCACCAGTTTCTTCGAATACCAGGTCCCTCCCGGCGCTCCAGGGGGTAGTTACCAGGCCGTGGATACTTTGAGGAAGCCTAAGCTCACTCATGCTCTGTGGCATCCTACCGGAACATTTGTTCTCACCGCACATGATGATGCTAGCTTGGTTTTTTGGGACACCTCAAAAGATGGACGACTCGTCATGGCACGTACGTTGTACAATTTCAACGTGGATCAGCCTGTTTCACGCTCGGAAGAGTCCAAACCTAAGCATCCCTACTCGCAGATAGCTTGGTGTTGTAAGCAGAATCCAGAAGATTCCGGCTTGCTGGTTGCTGGCGGCCAGACACTGGATGATCCTCCGATAGGGCTGACTTTCATTGAACTCGGGGTCACACCGAACTACGCTACTTCTTCGTGGCAGGTTCTGGCAGACTATCTCCGCGGAAAACGTCGAACGACTCTTGAAACTCCAATTGGCACCGAGGTGATTAACTTTTTCCTCATTCCCCGGGCATCGCCTCATTTCGCTGGTGCCCAAGACCCAGTTGCGGTACTATCTTTATTATCATCTGGGGGGATAAGTACAATGAGCTTCCCAAGCGGCTATCCGATTTCACCGACTAATCAACTTCACCCATCGCTCTCTTTTGTTCATCCTTTTGCTACCAAAGTCGCAAGCTCTACACTCGGCCGCGATAAGTGGCTCGGCATGGTTGAGAATCGCCCTGGGGGTGAGCCGATCCTTAAAGGTGGGGCCGAAGCGACAAGATCACGACGACGTTTTGAAGGTCGAACAATCATCCAGGTCGCTCATGCAGACAGCACGGTTCGCATATGGGACGTTGGTCATGGAGACGAGATCGAAAATCCCACACAGCTCCAAGTTGACGTAGCTAGAGCTCTGAATCGGTTTGAAGACGTGACTATCACCGCAATGAGTCTGGCTGCCGAGAGCCCGGAATTCGCTGTCGGCACGAGCAAGGGGGAGTTGGTTATATATAGGTGGGGCGCTAATAAATTCTACGGCCAGACCGCAAATCAAGACCTGCCGTCCAACCCCGGGGGACTCTCGGACATCAGGGGCAGGTCGGAACCAAACCTCAAAATTGGCATGCAGCCATTATCGCTTTATGAGATGATGCAAGGATCAATTAGTGCTGTCAAGGTATCTGATGTAGGCTTCGTCGCAGTCGGGTCTGAGAACGGATTCTTTAGTATTATCGACTTGCGAGGGCCTTCAGTCATATTTCAATCTTCGATAGTCGAGTTGACCAAGTCAGAAAAGAAGTCATCGTTTCTCAAGGGCCGTTCACATGTGTCAGACAACAAAGATTGGCCAGTTGTTATTGAGTTTGCAGTTCTGACACTGGATGATGACAAATATTCAAGCATATGCTGTTTTGTCGGCACCAAGGGAGGAAAACTTACTACTCTAAAGCTTCTGCCGTCTGGCTCCGGCTTCAAAGCCGAGCTCGCCGGGACAGTTAGTTTGGGCGACCAGGTGGTGTCTATCTGCCCAATTATAGCCGATACTGGGAAGCCAGCAGCGGCGACGGGCCAGACGGTTGCCGGTCTCCGAGAAGGCAGGCATATAACCGGCTTACTTGTTGTTGGTAGGGACAGCACACTTCCTCATCTAATAGTAATCCTTCGCTAACTTCGTTCAAGTCACACAAACCGAAATCCGGATATTCAAACCTGCTACTGCCAAGGGGGCTTCAAAATCATTCAGCGACTGCCTATGCAGTGCTGCTGCGGTAACTGAATTTGAGTTGCATGGGATGGCCTTGGTGGGTGTTTTCGGGGATCGAACGACGCGAGCATTTAGTTTACCGGGATTGAAAGAGCTTGGTAATGCTCCCCTACCAATGATGGATGGAAGCCGTGTCTCAAATTCACTTGTTACCGAGGACGGCGAAGTAATCTGTTGGGCGGGGCCATCTGAACTAGCGATTCTACAAGTATGGGGAACTGGTAAGGGGCTAGAGAACACTGCTGATAGGCTCGTGAACCCCGATCTCGCGATACCGCCACGACCGACTATCTCCAATATACAGTGGATCTCCGGGACGCAATACATATCCCCCACGGACCTCGACCTATTGATTGGCGGCGCAGGGAGACCACCGAGCAAACGAATGATTGCCGCTTCGGAGGCAATGGAAGAGCAAGTCCGTGCCGGCCCGTCAAGTTCAAGCCAAGAAGGCTGGGGAGATTATCTTACACGACAACTGAATGAGCGCACGGAAAAATTGAATATTATGAATGACAGCCTAGACAATATGGCGGCGAGTAGCCAGAAATGGTCCGAGGATGCAAGCAAGTTCGTAAGCAGCCAGAAGAGGAAGATGCTATTGGGGACCATCACGAGCAAGTTTTCCTAGGCGTTGCGGCAGCGGGTTGGTGGCTACTGATATTGCTCACGTGGATTGATGGAGTTAGAGGTATGGCGACTGAAAATCAGCGAAGGCTCTAGATGTCCTGCTGGTAGACTGATCGACAGATAGTTGCTGTCTCGAACCCGAAATAAAGTGTTTACTAACGTTTCTGTTTAAGGTATACTTTAACGGGGAACCGATTCTGTTTTACTGGGTTAATCGCTTCAGGTCGACCGTAAGCCCCCTGGAGCTTAGAATGGCTCCTCTCCTTGCAGGGTAGATAGGTTTCTTTGTAAATTGCGTTTGCGGCTGACTAGTTAGGTACCTGGAAAGAAACCGTCTTATGTGGATCGAGTGCATGCACTGTCACGGGTTATTCGGCGTGCAAGGTACCTAAAAACCGGATGTTGAATTACTAGTTAAACGAAACAACTTACGGCAACTGCTAGCTATTACATAGGTTTAGCTACAGCTTGGTGCATATTAAAATAATAGTATAACCATACTATACAACGCCGTTCTCTTGATAAGTATATCTTATTCTTTTTACAGAATCCGGATGTACTGTAAGGATGGGCTGGGTGAGGCGCCTTACATGTCTCTACTTTGAGGCCAAAAATGCAGTGAGGCGTCATGAGCGGAATAACCCTAGCTGCCTAGGTAGGTTTAGTGTAATCTCCAATACGTCCTCTCCCTTGGACTAAAATTGCAGTGAATATTTGGTCTGAGATGCGCTCCCTCTGGGGCTTATTTCCTGCATGTCGCTGGTGCAGGTCCATTTTTTCGCATGAGTCATAAATTATGTAGTAAGTCCGCAATGGGTTCCCTGCGTGAAGTGAATAATGTAATGGCGAGTGTATTGGTTGGAGATGCAACAAACCCTCTCCCTCGAGGCTAAAAAAGCAGTGAAAACATTGGGGTCCAAATCATATGAAACATCTGGACTGTCTACGCGGTGCGCGAGCCTCTTAAAGCTTGCAAATTGGGTCAAGTCACATATTTATAATACCTGCGAGCCTACGATGCTATGTATCATCAAGCATACCCGTATCTACGGGGCGGCTCTGCTGAAATAGGGTCTATTTCAACTTTAATTTCCATATTTCGGTTACAGTCCGTGAATATGATTAGATCACACTGTCTCTGGATATCGGGATACTAAGATATGCTTGGGTTACCTCTTGACTTTGGCCATTGAATTTACCCAAAGGCCTGCTTGTCGGTTCCTGTCAATTGATGGGTTGCTGCATTCTGCCGGAATTGAACCCTAGTCAATTTATCAATATTTCACCCATATTCAAAATTAGCGACACATTATCCCGAGGTCATGCATATGTGAGGGGGTAGAGAACGATGAGTCTTCAAAGTTGAGGGTAAGGGCCCTTGGGACGTTCTCTAGCTGTGACAGATAACTTGACTTCTCCTTGTCAAAGATTTTGCTGCATCTTCACTTAAATCCGAATATGAAGATGTATGTACGCTCACTCGCACTCATCTTTGCGCTTTTCGTTGCAAGTGACGGTATCTCGTCCGCGGATTCTGCTCCCACCTCACCCGAATCCTACCCCTCTCCCTGGAGCGCAGGTGGCCCGGATGGCTGGGATGATGCGTATCGACGGGCGCATGAACTTGTTTCTAAGTTAACGCTTCTCGAGAAGGTTAACTTAACCACAGGCACTGGCAATCAGGCGGACCGATGTACGGGAAATACGGGTAGTATCCCACGCCTCGGCTTCAGAGAGTTGTGTCTTCAAGATGGGCCAGTCGGCATTAGGTACAGTGAGTCTATATATAATTTATAAAATTTACATCAGTTTCGTTTTAAAAATCGGAGGGAACAGACTTTCACCCGGGGTTGGACCTGGAGAAGTGGGAAACTAGCGGTCGAATAATAGCGGTCTGCTAATATACAATCCTTTTCTTATACAGCTGATCTAAATTCGGCGTTTCCTGCAGGCATCAATGCTGCAGCTACGTGGTCGAGGTCGCTGATCCGTAGGAGAGGCGAGGCGCTGGGTGCAGAGTTTAGAGATAAGGGAATTGGTACGTATACAGCCATGGCGCATTACTCTTCTACGTATCTCGAGTGATCTTTTACTGCTTTTTCCAGAAAACGATATTTGAATATCAGAGCTGATTTAGTGTGAATCAAGACGTCCAACTTGGCCCTGTCGTTGGCCCCTTAGGCCGCGATCCTGCTGGTGGTCGTAATTTTGAAGCCTTCGGCCCGGACCCCTACCTGGCGGGCGTTGCTGTTGCGCAAACGGTTGAAGGAACGCAGAGTGCGGGCGTCATCGCGAGCGTGAAGCATTATATCCTGAACGAGCAAGAGCACTTCCGAGGGGGGATTAGTAGTAATATTGATGACAAGACCATGCATGAGCTCTACCTGTGGTGAGTTTTTATAATCTCACCCCGCACCTACTAAAGGGGGAGATGATACCGGTATATTTGAGAAGGGCCGCTTTGGTCCGGTGGTAACTAACATCGTTTGATTTCATAGGCCATTCGCGGATGCTGTCCGTGCTGGTGTCGGAAGCGTCATGTGTTCTTATAACAAGATCAATAACACGTACGCATGTGAAAACTCTTATGTTCTCAATCGACTATTGAAAAATGAGCTTGGTTTCCAAGGCTTTGGTACGTAACATGTTCCCCTTTTTCGACTCGACGTTGAGTGAGGCAGGTGGTTCTTTCGAGATGTACCTTAGTAACTATGAACTACAGTTGTGTCGGACTGGGGCGGACAGCATAGTACTGTGGCGAGCTCGCTTTCTGGTCTTGATATGACGATGCCTGGCGATGGAGTTTTTAATTCTACATACGGCTCATATTGGGGTGGAGCGTTGACTGAAGCGCTTCTCTCACTCGCCATTTCGCCGTTCCGACTCGATGACATGGCAGTCCGTATCATGGCAGCATTCTACAAAGTGGGGAGAGATATAAAGCAGGTCGATATCAATTACTCCTCGTGGACAAACGAGACAGTTGGCCCTCGATACTGGCGTTCTAAGACTGGAAACACAACGGTGAATGAGCATGTTGATGTTCAGGGAGATCATGCCGAGCTCATCCGGGAAATTGGTGCCAAGTCGGTTGTACTGCTGAAGAATAAGGGAAATGCCTTGCCCTTGAAGAAGCCGGCTAGTATTGCGATTATTGGGGAAGACGCGCAAGATAACCCCAAAGGACCGAACGCTTGTGTTGATAGGATATGCAATGTAGGCACGCTGGCGATGGGATGGGGTTCTGCGACTGCCGAGTTCCCCTACCTGATATCTCCCGCAACTGCACTCGAAAAGCAGGCTAGAGCAGATGAAACCATCTTTTCTAACGTCAAGAGCAACTGGGATCTCGGCGCCGCTCGTGCCGCTGCAAGTAATGCATCGGCTGCCATAGTGTTTGTAAACGCCAACTCTGGAGAGGGATATCAAACCCTCGATGGAAACTTTGGTGACCGTAAGAACCTCACGCTCTGGAACGGGGGCGACGAACTCATCGAGGTTGTGGCATCGGTCAACCCTAATACAATCGTGATCATCCACAGCGTGGGACCCGTGCTCATAGACAATGTCAAAACGCACCCAAACGTGACGGCGATATTATGGGCCGGTCTCCCTGGTCAGGAATCGGGCAATTCATTAACCGACGTTCTATATGGAAAAGTCAACCCACAAGGCAGAAGCCCCTTTACGTGGGGAAAAGAAGCCAAGGACTGGGGTATCACCACACTCGTCAACTCAAGCACACCTCAGCCACAGCAGGATTTCACTGAGGGCTCGTTTATAGACTACCGGTACTTCGACCGCGAGGGCATCGAGCCGAGCTTTGAGTTCGGATTCGGACTCAGCTACACCAACTTCTCGTACACAAACTTGACAGTCAAGCCGCAGGATGTAGGACCTTACGAGCCTGCTAGTGGGACCACAAAGGCGGCACCGACTTTCGGAGGCATCGATTATGATCCCTTGAATGCGCTCCTACCGGAAGGTTTTAAGAAGATACCTGGGATGGTATACCCGTGGATTGCTGATCCGGACATCCCTGATAGTACCGGTGGACCTGATTTTCCGTATGCAGCTCACAATAGGTCTGCACAGCCTATATTACCTGCTGGTGGCGCACCTGGAGGGAATCCGGAGCTATACAAGGTAGTCTATGTCATTACCGTGGACATCACGAATACAGGGGAGGTGTCGGGCACTGAGATTCCGCAATTGGTACGTAAAATGCTTATCTCATGCCTACTTACACGCGAGTCAGTCAACTTCTAACTAGTCCCTTTAGTACCTCTCCCTTGGTGGCCCAGCGGAACCCAAGGCCGTGCTTCGTGGGTTTGACGAGGTTGTGCTGAATTCGGGGGAAACGAAGACCGTTACCTTCAACGTGACGTATCGGGACTTGAGTAATTGGAACACCGAAGCGCAGGACTGGGAGGTCACGAGTTATCCGAAGACTGCCTATGTAGGGGCGAGTTCAAGAGATCTAAGGTTGCACGCGGACCTTTAATGATGATCATGGCGGGGAATGATTCAATGGCACTACTGGCGATATCTTCCAATCCATTGCCATTCCAACAGCTCGGGCTCAGCCCCATGATTTAAATGGATCTAATCGCCTTGAACGTAGAGAATGCGACTAGAGGACTATTGTCCTTAGGTGATGACAATGACAACACAGCTATTCCCAGAGGAGATAACCGAGATGTTACAAAGAATTAACATTGATTTGAAAAGGAAGAGAGGATTAACAAACAATACGGTGATGCTCTATTAAACCTTGGGGGCCGGATTTGATGATCTAGTTTTGACAAGTCGCGCTTCAACAAATCAAGAATCCCCCAACGCCCGGTTAGCTCAATCGGTAGAGCGTGAGACTCTTAATCTCAAGGTTGCGGGTTCGACCCCCGCATCGGGCTCAATTCCCGATGCCTCACTGTCTACAGTGAGAGCCTCATTTTTTGCTTTTTTTTGCGAGAGCATAGAAGACCACCTATTATTTTTACCCTAAATCCCACACCCTCTATCTACCCCAACAGCTTGAGAGGCTGTATCCGCCCTTGCGATGACTAAGTAAAGGCACAAGCTAAGGGTGGATACATAGTCGCGGCTTTGGATGCTGTCCATTGAGGCAAGAAAATAGTTCGGACAGGCTTGTTCGTTTTGTGCCTTTAGAGGCTTAGGGTGCTGCCACACAGCACACCCCATGATATTAAGCACCACCAATCAATCCCATTCACTTAGACCTGAAGAGTATGTAGGCGTAATCAAATGGAGGTCTTTTATGTGTCATTTGAAAAATGTTGAGCCCGGCTATGATGACCTCACCGAAATGTCAAGCCTAAATAAATATACTGAGGGATCCAACTGTGGTGACGCTTATTACGGTGTCAAATATTTTTTTTTTGTGCTGGCGCACTCAAATTATGAAACTTTAATCATGCATTGCTCTCGGTAGAGGAAGATTCCGTAGACGGCGCCCAGTAGTGAGAAAATGCAGTCTGGTCGTAGCTGGGTCGTTTGGTATGGTCGCTACCATTAGGCATGTCAATTAAATTTGTGCTGTTCACCAAGGATGAAAGCCTTTCTTTCCTCCCACCGAGGATCTATTTCAGAGTCACAGGATCTCCCAATCGATTGACGTAATTCTCAAAGAAGTGACTGAATTCTGACCCGTGCGCGCATCAGTGATTCGGTCACCTATTCATTCAAGTTGTTGGAGAAAATCTTCCTCAATATCCTTTCTAGTAGCTTCAACTAAACTCTCCGTAAGTACCGGATCGTGTGATTGCAAGACAGCCTTAGCATTTGTAATATTTTGTAGTGAAGACTCTTTTTCCAACTAGAAAGGTCGTAAAAAAACTGTTGACTAACATTGTGATAGTGACTTGTGTCTCGCGTACGACTGAGTTCGCCCTAGTCTTAATGTTATTCGTTGCATTAAGGGCATTTCATATTAAGGAAACCGTTGGTGTAGAAGATCATAGCCCACCAAATCAGACATCGACTCCTTTGATTCCTAATCTTAGACGTGCAGGTAGACCACTCACAAGGGCCAGGGTACGTCGACGGATCGTCGCGAGGGAATAATATTCCGTTGATGGCAAGCCATTTGGCTTTCTTGGTATCGCCGCAGGCTGGCCTTTTATCTTGCAGCCGCATCTATAGTAGGAATAATCTAAGTACAGTGGTATGAGCTGGTACCTCCGTGATATTATAATAGGCGTGTATGGGGCGAAGTACCCAGCCACTGGCATTACCTGCCCCCAAAGTTCCAATACATGGTCTCTTATCTTTGCGAGCCGATTCGCTGATGGCGTTGAGATTCCGTCTTCCTTGATCCTGGAAGCAGTTGGCCAATGGTTTCCGCTGGGGATCTGGGATCATTTTTCACGGTGGAATGAACCCTTAAGTCTCTTGGACATACTATCGCCGCCACGCCTAGAAGTCCTCAAGCTAGTATGGGATTTATTGTGCTAAACCCAAAGGCGCCCATTTCCTAAAGCGCTTCCCTCTAAAGGAACATTTCTAGAAGATAGCTGGATGCCGTGATTTGGATCCCAAGTAGCACGACCAGGTCTATGAAAACTTGAATGTAGATTTCTATTGATACCATGATGCTTTAATTAGCATTTGAACTCCGTAGATTTAACGTAAGTCCGTAAATCTTGCATACGAGCGATAGTAATAAGAAGGGCTCTACAACAGCCGGCATGATACACTTCAGCTGAGCTTATAATAATAAGCGAATGTAACAGTGGGGTTCCTCAGCATTGTACGAAACATAGCCACTGGCGCTGTACTAGGCCTGGGTCATCGCATTGGTACTGATAGCTGCGTCAACATACCTGGCGCAAACTAGCTGAGATCAGAACGCGAAAAGTTGACTGTCTTCCTCACTGGGTGTATTTAATAGTCCGTAAGGACCCGCGTACGAATGTGAGCCTTGTAGGCTTGGTAGTTATTAGAAGATAAGCAAGATGACGCCTTTTTAGCCGGCGATCGATTTTTCTAAGGGAGTATTTCGCCACTGCTAGCCTAGATAAGATGATGAAGAGCGAAGAGTATTACAGCAAAGCTGGTTGGTTGTTCATTTATCCTGGTTGTGCACGGCACATATGCATCTAATAGCGTTGACTTGACAGAAGCAGTCTCGCAAAGTATAACTCGAAGAGAGTTCGAGAAAGTAGATGGAGCCTATAAAGTCTAGAATGGCTATTATCATTTCGACGGACGATCTTTATCCTTAAGCACTGTCCTAGAAAATCCTTCTTGATTTTTCTTTATGGAAATACCAGGCCCCGTAGTACATTTATCATTGTTATAAAGATACGTCTCTAGGGTTGGTGAGAAGTAATCCTGTTGTGGTATATTATACTTCCGCTATTCTCCGGAATGAACGATAAGGATACCCCGGGTTCACCGCAGGAGACAAGGTTCATCCTTGGCGTAGCGGAGCGGGACGGTAGGCCAAACAATAGAACTTGTGACTTATAACTTAGCGCTTAGCACTTAAAATTATGCTGCTTAACCCTGCTTATTTTTTTACTTATAATTGTTACGTTTAAAAAGTCTCTTAAAATCAAATACAATATAATATATATTTTGTATAACGCATCCCACAAGCTAGTTTTATATACAAGCAAGTTTTGCACTTTTTTTAGCGTACTTTGTAAGCTATTTTATATGCAGAAATATTTACTTCCCTTTATTATAACTTTACAAAAAAAAGTTGTACAATAAAATAATTAGTACTATTAGATTTGTAATAAAATAACGAATTTAATAGTATTTTTTTTTATTTTCTAACTATTTTATTTAAAGCGTTATTAAAAACTACGCTAAAATAATTTTTGTAAATTTGTTTCTTAATGCTATACGCTTATATAAAATAGCTATAAAATAAAAAAAAATATTATTAGATTTATTATTTTATTATAAATTTAATAATATTAATTATTTTATTGTACAACCTTTTTTTGCAAAGTTATAATAAAAAAAAATAAGTATTTCTGCATATAAAATAGCTTATAAAGTACGTTAAAAAAAATATAAAACTTGCTTATATGTAAAACTAGTTTATAAAATGCGTTAGCTTTTATACTTTTTATATAATAAACAATTTTTTATTTTGTAATTAAATTTTTTTTATATAACAACGTTAACTAAACTTATTATTTGTTTTATAAAAAGTTATAACTTTTTTTTTTAATAATATAAAACAATAAAAAATTGCATTTATATTATATAATAACTAGCTTATATTATTAATAATAACTATTAAAAAACTATTTATATATTATATAACTTGTTTTTTAATATATTAAGTTTAAAATTTAGCTTTAATTAAATTATTTAAAATAATTAATTATTAATTTATAAATAAAATAAATAATAAAAGTTTGATTTTTAAAGTTTTTAAACAAAAGTTTAATTAAAAAATAATATATTTAAAATTATATAATATTAATTTTGCTTTTTAAAAACTTTTTTAAATATTTGTTTTTATTATTAATATATTAAACGTTTTAAAAAACGTAAATAAATTTTTTTTTTTTTTAAAACGTATAATATATATGTTTATATTAAATGTTTAATTTTTTTATTATACGCCCGTTTTAATAAACTAAAACATTTAATATTAAAAAGCTAAAGCTTATTATAATAATTAAAACTTATTTTTATAATGTATAAGCTTTTTATATAAATTAATTTATTTATAAATATAAGTTGTTATTTAGTTTATAAAACTAAAAGTAATATTTAGTTAAAAATAATATAAAAAAAATTATATAAATATAATAAATAATTGTTAAAAAATTAACTTTTTTATAATAAATTCTAAAAACTAATACTAATTATAAAAAAAACCTTTTATATTTTTATAATATTTTTTTTTTTTATATATTTTTTAAATAGCAATAAATAAAAACTTATTTTAATTATTTTAAATAGCAATAAATAAAAACCTATTTTAATTATTTTAAATAATAATAAATAAAAACTTATTTTAATTATTTATTATATAACTTTTGCGCTTATAATTAGTTATAGCTTATTTTTTAGTTTAGCTTTTTATTTAGTTTATAACTGCGCTAAATTTTTTTTTAAGCTATTTTTTTATTAGTTTATAATATTATTTTTTTTTTTTTTTTAAAATTATTGTTTTTAATAATAAATAATAAATGTTTATGCTTTTTATATAATTTTTTTTTTTTTTGCTTTTATTTTTTATTATAGCTAATTATATAAAAAAACGTTATAAAAAACTATTGTTTAATAAAAAATTTATAAAATATAATTTTTTTTTTTTGCTATTATTTTTTATGCTTTAGTTATTATATTTTTTTTATACTTTTATTGTTAACAATATAAATTTAAATATTTATTTACTAAATTTAAATTAAGCTATTGTTTTATTTATATTTATAATATTTATTTTTAATATAATATTAAAAGTTTGTTTGTTAAACAGCTTAATAAAATTGTTATGCAATACAAATTATTAAAAAAAAAATTAAAAGTTTTTAAAAAAGCTGCTAAATTAACGCTTATAGTGACGGCTGGTCCCCACATCACCTAAACACCTGGCTGATAAACCCACCAGCTGTTTTACACATATTACCATATATCCCATTATTTCTATAAATAGCTTGCAGAGTTTTCCTTCTTTTTTCTTCACCTTAAAATTAATATACAATTAGTACGCTAACTAAAAGTTTTGTTTTTATAAAAAACTTTAAACGTAACAATTTTAAAGTTATTTTTTAGCTAAAAAGCTTTACAACTTAAATTAATTAACTGATTTATTTATTTTTAATTGTATGCAATTGTTAAACCTAATTAATTGGACAGTATAATACTACTTTTTTTAAAAAAAAAACTTAAACAATTTATAAATTAACGTTAAAGCTGCAATTTTTGCTAAACTTAAACTTTTGTTTTAATAAACCTATTTTTTAATTATAAAGAACTTTAAACCTTGTTGTTATAGCTAAAAATAACAATATTAGCACAGCTAGCAAAGCTAAAAAACAAGCTTAAGCATAGGCAAAAAAAAAAGTTATTTTTGATTTAAACTATGTTATGCATTTTTATACCTGTTTTAATCGTTTTTTAAAAAATTATACCTATTGCTAATTTTTTTTAATTAAAGTTTTAAAGTCTTATATTGCTAGCAACAATAAAAACAAGTTTTAAAATGCTTTTAAAAAACCTTATATATTTTAGTACAACTTGTTTAAAATAGCAATTAAAAATAAAAGCTTTAAAAGCTTTAAAAAACTTATTACTGCTAACTAAGTTTAAAAAAGCATACAAAATACAATAGCTAAATTAATTAAATTAGCTATTTATACAATAAAATTATAATATTATTTTGCTTTTTATTTTATTTTTGCTATATTAGCCAGCTGTATTATGTTTTTATTTTTTAACAGCTTAATAATTAAAAAAGCTTTTTATAAAGCATATTTAATTAATTAAACCGCTTTATTTTAAAAAATAAAATTATAAGCTTTAATAATAAAAGCTTAAAACATTAAAGTTTTTAAGCTGCTAAAAAAAATGTTTATATTAAACAGCTTTATTAATATATTAATTTATATAATTAAATAAGTTTATATTAAAAGCTAAAAGTAAGCTAACGCTATTAAAAGCTTAATAAATAACATATATAAAAAACTTAAAAACAAAAAAGCTAAACTAAATAAATTTAATTAATTTATATTTAATTTAGTTAGCTAAAACTAAAATTATACGCCAGGTTTTATTAGCGTTAAAAGCAGCGCAAATGCTTTATTAAAAAGATTAGCTAAAATTAAAATGTTTATGTTTTATAACAATTTTATTAAAAACAAAATAAATTTTAACGTTTAGTATTATATTTAATAAAACTGCTTTATAATTAATAGCAACTAGTTTATAATTAATAAAGCAAAAATAATTAATATTAAGTTTTATTTAAATAAAATAATAGCTAACTATTTTTAACTTTATTTAAATATTAAGCATTTTAAATAAATTAAAATATTAAGCGCTTTAATAAAACATTTAAAAAAACAATATTTAGATTTTAATAAAAAACAAAAATTTTAAGCTAAGTTTAAAGCTTTAGAAATATTAAGCTTTGCTAAGTTTTAAAACTTTAAAAACTTTTTTATTTGTTTTGCTAGCAAGCGTATGCTTAACAAATCTTTTTAAAAAAAAAAATTCTATTAACAATTAATTTTTTAAATTAAAAACTAAATTATTACTTAATATTTTAACAGCAAAATTAATTATGCTATATTTATTTTATATTACAAATAGTTAATTTATAACTTAATAAAAACTAATGCTATAAGCAAGCAGCAAAAGTAGCAAAATACTGCTGTTAACATAATTAGCAAAAAAAACTTGATTTAAAAAAGCTTTACTAGTTAAAAAAAACGCAGCAACTTTAATTAAAAAAGCGCTAAAAGCTTTAGTTTTAGCGTTAATTTTAAATTTAATACTTTAAAAAATAAAATATAGCTTTATCTAATTTATAAAAAAATAAAAGTTTTTATAAAAAACGGACAGTGCTTTACTTGCTATAAAAAAAGCTATATTGCTTAAAACTGTTTTAAAAAAAAAAAAAACGTTAACAACTATAAAACTTAAATTAATGCTTTATATTAATAATATAATAATAATAATTATAATTAAAATTATAAAAAAAAAAAAGATTTTAAAACAAAAAAAGCTTAACTTTAAAAACATTTAACTTTTTTTTAAAAAAACTGTTAATATTAAACGTTAATAATATAAAAAAAAAAAACCTTTTAACTCCGTTTTTAAAAAAAGATTTATTTTTTATAACTATTAAGTTAAAACTAAATAAACAAATATTTATTATAATTAACAGTTTAGCTAATATAAAAGCAAACAAATATTTTTTTATAAACATTAAATTTATAAACATTATAACGTTTAAGTTAAATGCTTTTACTATAAACAATTTTTATAAACAAACAATTTTTAAATATAAGAATAGTGCTAGTTTTTAGCAAGCTATTAACAAAGCTTTTAAAATTAACTTTTATTTAAAAAGCAAAACTTTTAAAAACGTGCTATTAATAATACTTAAAATAAAACATAACATTTTAATCAGCAAAATTTTTTATAAAACATATAATATATTGTTTAATGCTTAACGCAAATATTATATATTTTTATTAAAATTGCTAATTAAATTTAAAAAAAAAATGTTAATAAAAAAATTAAAAAAAAAATTAAAAAAAACAAATATAATAAAATATTTTAAATATATAACTAAATTACTTATTAACTTCAACTTTATTTTAATTATTTTTATAACACTAGTTAAAAAAGCTAAAACTGTTTAATAAATTAATTTTGTTATAAACTTTAACTTTGTTATACTTTTATTACTTTATTTACTTTAAATGTTTTAAACTGATTTATAGTTAAAAAACATATAAAAAATAAACTGTATGCTATAAAAAACAAAAAAAAAGCTTTTATATTAGCAGCTAACGCCTTTATTAAAAAAAACAAAATAATAATATAATATATAAAGGCTATATAAGTTATAAAAAAATATAGTTAGTTAATACAAGCATAAGCTTATACTTAATATTGCTGTTATTAGCGCTGCGCTATTTTTTGCTGTTTTATACAAAAACAAAAAAAAAAAAAGTAGGCACATTATTTCTTTTAGCAAAATTAACGCATATATTTATAACAAACAAAAAAAATAAAAAGCAAAAGCTTTTTTTAACAAAAAAAAAAAAAAACTAAAGCGTAAAGCTTAAAACATAGTTTTTAAAATATATAAACTATTATTTAAAACATTTAACAAAGTTAACTTTAACGTTTTAACAGTTTTTTGCTTAATTAATTATCGTATTAAATTTGTTTTAAGCAAAAGTATAGCAAATATAATTAATAGCTTTTTTTATTATATATTATTTGAAAAATTAAAAGTAATATATAAATATGTATTAAACAACTTAAAAAAAAGTTTTATTATATTTAAAAGCGCCTTTTATACTGCTTTTATATTTTTAACACTTAAAGCTAATAAAAAATTACAAATGTATATAAATTATTAAAAAATAAATGCATTAATAAAAAAAAACAAGTATTTTTTATTGCTAATTAATAAAACGTTTATATATATTTTTAAAGCTAAAATTTTTATAAAAATCAACATTTGTTAAACTTTTTACTATATTTGCATACATTTTAATAGCAAAAACTTAACAACTTTTAAAATTTAATATAAATTGTTTAAATATAAAGCAATTATTTTTAAACTAACTAATAAACTAGTAACTTTTTAACGTTATATTAATAGTTTGTTAAACAATAATTTAAACAAATTTTACAATGCTTACTTTAATAACATATTAGTTTATTTAAACAATTTAGCAAAACATAAAATTTACATTGTTATTATATTAAAAAAATTAAAAAATAATAAGCTTTAAGCCGATTTTAAAAAATATAAGTTTTATGTTATTAAAACCAAGTATTTAAATTTTATTATTAAACGTAATAAAATAAAAGTTAATTTTAAAAAAGTAGCAGTTATATAAAACTAAAATAAGCTTATAACTATAAAAGTAGTTTAATTATTTTTTAAATTTTATAATTTTTATTAATAGTTTATAGCTAAATATAGCTGCGTTATAAAACTGCTAAATTGTTTTACGCAAAAAAATATATTATTTATTTAAATTAAAAAGTGCTAAAAAACTTTTAATAAATTAAAAAATTAACTAACTTTAACTTTGGTTTTTGCTTACTATTGTTTTAATAAAAAAATACAAGTAGAAATTAACGCCTTAAATAAAATAATAGCAAACTGCTTTTTTTAAAAAAAAAAAAAATAAACAATAATATTTAATAAGATTTTACTTTAAAACTTTATATAGTTTTAAGCTAAATTATAGCATTTATAACAAAAAAATGCTAGCAGTAATAAAAACTTTGCAGTGCTAAAAACTAAAGTTGGTTAGCGCTTAAAAAAAATAACTATTTATTATTATTATAAATTATAAAGCTTTTAAATTTTTTAGTACTAAATAAAAACTAAACTAATAATAAGCAAATTAAACTAATTTTTTTGCTTAATATAATTTTGTTATTATTTATTAACTAAAATTAGAAAATATAATTATAAATGCTTTATTTTATAAGCAAAAAAAATTTTGCTTTTAAAAAAAGAAAATTAATAGCTAATAATATATGCAGCTGTTTAAATTAGTTAGCTTAACCAAAAACATATTTATAATACGTATAAACTTTGTTTTTAGCGCTAATAGCAGCATAATTATTAACGCAATATTATTAGCAGTATTATTAATAAACAAAGTTTTATAACAAAACTATAACTTTTTTAATTTAAAGATTTATAAAGCTAAAGCATATTTAAAACAAAATAATAATTAAATATTAAACAATAGCTTTATAACTTATAAAAAAAAATTAGTAATGTTAAAAATTAACTACTTGCTAATATATATTTTAAAAAAAGTATATAGGCGCATTATTACCGCTTACTTTAAACAAACAAAAACTTAAAAGTTGGTCGCTTTATAATATTAGTAGCTAAAATTTGCAAAAGATTGCAATATATACGTAACTAATTGCTTTAAATATTACCCCGCTAAAGTATTTTGTAATAAAATCTTTAGCTTTTTATAGCTAATTTTTATATTATTACATTTATTTTAATACATTATAATAAATTTTAAAAAAATAACTATTAATAATAAAAAAAAAAAGTTTGTTTTTGTTATAGTTAACTGTTTAAGCAAGTTGCTATAGTTAATGCTTTACAAAAAAAAAAAAAACGAAATAACTGTTTATAACGCTATATAATTATATTATAAAAAGCTATTTTAAATTTATAGTTTGTTATAACAAATTAATTTTAACAAAAGTTTCTAATTTATATTATTATTTATAAAAAAACTAGCAAAGATTTTAAAAATTAAATAAAAACTGTTTTTGGCAAAACATTACAAGTTTGTAAAACAAGCTAAAATTGCTATTAAATATTTCGATTAGCAACTATGCCCATTTTGCAACTACTACCAAAATAACTAAGCTAATGCAATACTTGCAATAAATTTTGCTGTAGCTTTATAAAATATTATTTAAATTTTTAATGCTAAGCTATTACAACTAAATAAGCTAAACAATTAATATAGTAAAACTTTTACTAAAAAAACGTTTAAATAAAAAAAAAGCACAAGCAATAGCTAAAACTATTAATAAGTACGTTAAAACAGCGCGCAAAATTTTTAAACAAATTTAAAACTAAATAATTAAAAAAAAAAACTAATATTAACGCAAACTTAACTTTAATATAAAAAACTAAGTCTTTATTATTAAAAAACGCTAATTGTAGGCAATTAATAAACTTTTTAATAAGCTAAACTATTTATTAACTTAATAACATTATAAAATATTTAAAAAAACAGGCCTTATTACGTTTTAACTAAAAATGCTTAATAGCTAGCGATTAACAGACTTATATTATGTTAACTGCTTACAAAAATATCTGAATAACCTTTTATTAAGTTAAGCTTTAAAAAAACCTAACGAAAAAGTTATAACTTTTTTTGCTAACAGAAAACAAAAGTAGAAAGTTAAACGCATTTGTATTTTACAACTATATTATAAAAAACTTTAATAAAAAATAGTACTTAGCTAGCAATTTTAAAAACTTTTTAAAATTACTGTTAGCTTTTTATTATAACAACTTTGATTTTGCAAGTTTTTCGAAAAAATTAAAAAAATAGCTAAAGGCTGCTAAAAAAGATAAGTTTAAAAAGGCGTATCCAGATAATAACAAGCCGAAAGATGCATAAATAATAAAAAAATTACGAAAGCAGAACGCAAATATAAGCGTACTTAGCGTAATACTACAGCAACGCGTTATAAAGAAACTTTATTGCGCTTTTATAGTTAAAAGCCTGTAAAATAGTAGTATAAAAGTAAAAACTTAAGGTAATCTTTTTTTTTATTAAAAAGCAGCAACTAAAAAACATTAAGTTTGAATTTTGGAGCAAGATTTTTTTTTAAAGGAGGAGATAGTAACAGCTAGTTCCTACATTATTTAAACACCTAGCTAACAAACCTATTAGCTGTTTTATACATATTATTATATATTCTATTATTTTTATAAGTAGCTTGCAAAGTTTTTTTTCTTTCTTTTTTACTTTAAAATTAATATACAATTAATACGCCAACTAAAAGCCTTGTTTTTATAAAGAACCTTAAACATAACACTTATTTATATATATTGTTTTTATAAACAAAAAAAAAAGTAATATAATAAAATAATAAAAGCTGTAGCTTATAATATTATAAATTTAAAAAAGTTTAAATTTTTTAAAAAATATAAGCGTAAAAAAAAAAGTTATTAAATTAATAAAACTATTGCTTTTATAATTGTTTTATTTATTTTTAATTAAAACGCTTTTAATTTTTTTTTTGCTTAAAAAATAAACTTTACTTTTTTAGCTTTAATTAATTAAAGTGTTATTAATAAAACGTTATAACTGTTTATATTATATGCTATAAATGCTTTTTAAGTTTTTAAATGTTTTTTATATATAAATATTTTGTTTATTTAACTAAATACTTTATAGTACGTTTTTTTTAATATAAATTTAATATTTTTTTTATTTTATATTTTGTTTAATTTTTTTTTATTTTAATAAATATTTTTAACATAATATTATTTAATGCTTTTTTTAATAATAAAATATAAAAAATTAAATATATTTTTATTTTATAAAATAATAATAATTAATCATTAGTTTTTAAAATAACTTTTTTAATTTTAAATAGTTTAATTTGTTTAAAATTTGGTTTGTTATTAAGTTATTTAGTTTTAATATTTTTTTTTAAAAAATATATTTTATTTTCTTTTTTTAAAATTAGTTTTAACAACTTTAATTTATTATAATATGCTTTTATATATTATTAAATAAATAATAACATTTTTATGTTTTTATTATTTAAGTTATTATATATAAACTTTGCTAAAAATAATAATTTAACTTAATTATTTTATTATTTATTAAAATAATATTATAAATATTGTTTTAACGTTTAGTTTAATTTTTTAGTTTATTTGTTTATTTATAAATAATTAATGCTTAATTTTTAAAGCTTTTATTAATAATTACTAATATTTAAAAGCTATAATAATGCTTTTATTTATAATAACTTTTTTTAAAATGCTATATTTATTAAAAATATGTTATAATATTATATATACAAATTCTTTTATTATACTTAATTTTTTATATAGCATAAAATGCTTATACTTTATAAATTTATTTATAATAACTAAAATTAAATTATATTTAACTTTTGTTATTAATTTTTTTAATTTTAATAGCTTAACAATAAAATTAAATAATATAACCTTTTATACTTTGTTAAATATTTTAATAAGTTATAATAGTTTATAAAGCTTATATTTTATTGCTTTTACTTTTTTGCAAAAGTTATATTTTTTATATACTGTTTTAAATATTTAGTTTTAATTTTATATTATAAAGTTATATTTAAACTTTTTATAAGTTTTATAAAAATATTAAGCAAATTTTTTTTATAAACTATTAAATATTATTATTTTTGTTTTATATTTAAGCTATTTATTTTTATTAATTAAGCTTAATATTATATTTAATGTTAAATGCAGTGCTATTTTTTTAATTTGTTTAGTTTATTAATTATTAAGCAACTGCTTTATATATATTAATGTTAAAACAAAAGTTTTTTTAAATTTTTTTTAATTAATTTGTTTTATATTTATTTTTTTAGTTTAAAATATTTGTTTTTAAGTTTTTTTTGCTTTTAATATAAATAATATTAAAATTAAACTATAATAAAAATTTTGTTTATTTAACTTATTACTTGTTTAAAACTTTAGTTATTATAAACAAAGTTAAGTTTTTATAATTTAAATAAATTTTATTTAAATAATGTTTTTATTTTTTAAATGCTTAAACTATAGCTATAAGCTTTTTGTTTAATATTAAATAATTTATTGCTAGTTTTAAAAATTTTTTTAAAAAAAATGTTATTAAATATAACTTTTTGTTTTTATTTTGTTGTTTTAATTATTTGCTTATTACTATATTATATACATTAATTTTAACTTTAAATTTTTTGTTTAAATTTAATAATTATATTATTAGTTTTATAAAAATTGCTTTTTTAATTTATTTAAACGCTTGCTGTTTTTTTGCTTTTTATTTAAACACTGCGTTTTTTTTTATAAAGTTTATAAATAATATTATATATTTTTTAAATTTTGCAACTAAAAGTTATATATAGTTAATAAATTTTAAAAAGTTTATTTTTTATATATAAAACTTGTTTTTATTTAAATAAACTTTTAGTTTAATATTTTATAATGTTTTAAATATTTTTTTTATATGTTTTTTATATTTTTTTAAAGTTTTTAAATAAATTAAAATGTTATTTAAATAAATTATTATAATTTAGTTTAAATAGTTTTATAGCATATTTATAATTATTTTTTAAAAACTTGTTAATATATTAATAAGCTTAAATAATATTATTTAATATTTATATAGTTTATAAAATGTTTTAAATACTGTTTTTTATTTATTTTTTTTGTTATTTATATTTAATAATAAACGTTTAGCAAATTTAATATTATAAACTATTTTGCTTTATAAAATTAATTTTTTAAATTGTTAATTTATAGTATTAGTTTTGCAAATTTTTATATTATAAAGTTTTTATAGCAATAATTAATTATTAATTTTTATTTTAGTTTTTTATTTTTTTTTGCTTTTTTAAATATTTATAAAATTAAATATTTTGCTAAAAATTATAACAGTTAAATAAATCTTTTTTTTTAATTTTTTTTTAAATATTAATTTAGCTTTTATAATTAATTTTAGTTTATTTTATATATTAAAAAATGTTTTAAGTATTATTTTTTTTTTAAAAGTATATAATAATTTTATTTGTTATATTTTAATAATTTTGTTTTTTTTAGTTATTTAAACAGGTTAACAAACTTTGCATACTTTTTTAATATATTATTTTTTTGTTCTGCTTTTAGTTTTTTAACTATTAAACATATTGTTATACTTTTTTTAAACTTGCTTAACATTTTTTTTAGTATATTTTATTAAAGCTGGCCAGTGCTTTAATTTATTTTAAAATTGTTTTTTTTTAACTAAAGTATTTTTAAAATTATATTAAAACTATAACGCATCCCACAAGCTAGTTTTGCACACAAGCAAGTTTCGCACTTTGGCTTGGCGTACCCTGTAGGCCAATCTATATGCAGGGGTACTTACTC